>JAOWBW010000203.1:1303470-1368479 GCA_026119855.1 Campanula takesimana | reverse complement strand
GCCCATTGGAATGATTGAGTTTCTGCGATCTAGGCACGTACGCCACCCCGTTTGCTGCCTTTTTTTGGTACCTTACTCTTTGGCATAGATTTTTCAACCTTGTTATCTTTAGTAAGGTACTCATTTTAATTTCCACCTCCTTGCTTATAGATTTTAGCATGTTAACTCCGGAGCAAGGGTTCTTAAGATTAGGATTTGTCATTAATTTGAATTCCACTTTCTCATTCCCTACGTTTAATGAAGGCTAACCATTTTTAACATCAATAATTGCCCCTGCGGTGGCAAGAAGTGGTCTACCTAGGATAACGGGAATGTTATTGTCTTCTTTCATCTCAAGAACTAAAAAGTCGACTGGGATGATTAATTTCCGACTCGACAAGGAATGTCTTCCATAATACCCACCGGGTTCTTAATGGAACGGTCCGCTAGTTGCAAAGATATGGTGGTGGGTTTTAGTTCCCCAACACCTAATTTCTGACTAACCGACAGCGGAATGATGCTTACGCATGCCCCAAGATCAAGCATGGCGTTCTCATCACCAATTTTCCTATGTTGCATGGGTAGATAAAGTGCCGGGATCTTTCAATTTTGAGGTAATTTTATTTGTAAAACGGCACTTCCTCTCCCGTTAGTGCAACGGTCTCAAATTCCTCTAGTCTCCTCTTATTTGAAAGATTTCTTTTAAAAATTTTGTGTAAGAGGGCATTTTGTTTTTAAAACATCAATAAAAAGAACTTGATGTAAATTGATTTTAAACTTCTAAAAATTTTGAAAATTGTTTGTCAGATTTTCCCTTGCCAACCCTTTGAGGGTAAGGTATTGGCGGATCAAAATTTCTAGAAGGTATTGGGGAGTCCATCCCTTTTTCAACCTCCTTATTAGTTTTAACAATTTGAGGAGTTGGACTATGGTCTTTTCACTAAGGTTTTCTACTTTTCCACTCCCGCTAGTTATTGCATTAGCATGCTCGTTAGGCCTTTGCGTTTGACCGGGAAGATTCCCTGTGGTCTATACAAAGCATTGCTTGTTGAGCTATTTGGTTCTCTAGCATTTTACTATGGGCGGCTAGATTATCAAACCTACTATTCAATGCCTTAAGATTTTCCATAACCTCATTGTTGATCTTATCTTGAGCATTTTTATTTTCTACTATGAAGTCCATAATAAGATCTAACTTAGATTTAGGGGGAGGGAAAGCATTATTGTTGAAATTTGGTGTGAATCCCGGTGGTTGTTAAGGTTGAGGGTTTAAAAAATTATTGCTTCTATAGGAAAAATTAGGGTGATTTTTCCACTATGGGTTGTATGTGTTTGAATACATACCCACTCTTTGTCCATTAGAAGCAATGAAAATGGCTTGCTCACTAGAAGTAGTGTCAAGCAATTCACAACTTTTAGAGTTATGTGAGTTTGACCCACATAACTCACAAAAGTGTTAACATTAGCCACGGGATTTACATTGAGATTTTCAAATTATTTAAAATCAAGTCAACCTTGAAGAAAGGAGAGTAACAGCATCTACGTTGTACTTACCTGGAGTCCATGTGGTTGCTCCCTTTCATTCGACCATTGGTAGTGGTTCAGGCAATGTTCTCTATTAAGTCGTATGCCTCATCCACTGCGTTGTTCATTAGCGCTCCTCCTGCGCGGCATCTATGGTCTCCCTTGTCTTGAATGTGAGACCGTTGTAAAAGGTATGAACTATCAACCACTTCTCGAGCCCGTGGTGTGGGCACATCCTTAGGAGCTCCTTGTACCGCTCCCATGCATCGTAAGCGACTCAGTTCCGTTTTGACTGAAATTTGTAATTTTGGTACGGATTTGAGCGGTCTTGCTAGGTGGGAAAAAACGCCCAGGAAAGCTTCTTACTTGGTCCTTGTTGTCCATGAATTGTCAAAGGTTTGGGACCGAGTTTAGCCACTGTTTTGCCTTATCCTTGAGTGAGAAAGGAAAAAGGCGCATTCTTATGGCTTCTGGTGTGACACCTAGGATTCGGGTGGATCTTAAAGTACCGAGCCGCCAATTGGTTGTTCATAACCATGTGTAGAAGTTGAGGTTTGATCTCAAATGGGCCCGCATTGGCGTTTGGTACAACAATTGGTGTTCTAGTACCCGGGGTACTCGATTAACGAAGCCCCGTAAGGTTCTAGGTGGTGGTGTACCGGGTTCTCCTTCTCCCTTCTGTGCCATCTCTCTTTCAAGTACTTCTCTAAATCTTTTTAACCTTTCGTGAAAGGTTCTTTCAGGTTCCCAGATCAAACTCTTCAAGGAAGATCCGGGTTCTTTTCATATACTTCGAGAGTATCTAATGAACGAAGATAACAAATCTTCGAAAGAGATGTTAAATAAACAAAAAAAATAAAAACATAAAATATAAAGGAAAAATTTAAAAAGAAACCGTTGTCCCCCGGCAACGGCGCCAAAAACTTGTTAGGCCTAAACGAAGGCTTAGTTATAAATACCGCAAGTGCACGGGTTATTGGTAGTATAGAAAAGTGCAAGTACGGGTCGATCCCACGAGGACAATGTTACTTTGAGAAATGTTTGCTTTAAACGGAAAAATAGTAAAAAGAATTGATTAAGGGGTGTATAATTTTTTTTTTGTCACTGTCTAGAAATGAATTGTAAATACTTAAACTTTAGAAAAACTCTTATATTGAAAGAATTCCCGGATTGAGACTCAAACAATCACATGTTCATCATTTAATCATGCTCTTTTTTAGAATAAAGTTTCATTTTAAATAAGGATGGTACATTAGGCCTATACTACTTCTCACGATCAAGCAAGTAGCATTTGTAGTCTCATACTAATTATGCCCTATCTCTCGATGGCCCATAATTAGTAAGAATCCATCAAGTTTTATAATAATCGATGTACTTTCCACTCAAGGAACATCCCTAGGCCATTAATCTACTCTCGTGATTAATAGAACCCAGTTTACTTCATATGGGTCCGCTAGTCGAGATTCTCCGCTAGGTACTTCTCTCGACTAACTGGAGTTCATACGAATCATGAAGCTCATCATGGTCGTAGGCGTTTTGGTTGCGATATGAATAAATTGTTTAAGATGAAGAGAAGAAAAGATGAGTACGAATTAAAGTGATGAACATATGAGGCTGAGTTTCCAACCCCAATAATCAAATTTGAATTTCACTAGCGAATTTGAACTTGGAAAGTGTCCTACAAATAATCAAATTTGAATTCACTAGCGAATTGAACTTGGAAAGTGTCATGTAAATCGAAAAGGGTTGATGAACAAATCATTGAATTTTATCATGGCTATTTAATACTTACTACCTTCATACCATTAGGGTGCATTGATTGATTTTTTCCAATTTGAACTTTTGGGAATTCTATACATGATATACTTGACATTTGTCATCTGGTGCAACGACTTGAAAACTTGAATTTTCTATGTGAACTTTTGGGTATATTCAATATTTAATACTTGACTCTGGTTAAAATACGAGAAAAGCACTAGTGTGCTCATATGATATGGATCTGCGTGCTTGCCTGCTTCTGAAGTTTCATTTAGACTCGATATTAAGAATTAGATTCAGTATTATTTTTTTTTAAATTTTTTTTTCCGGATTTAACCTGAAAACCAACGTCTCTAGGATTATGATTGTTATATAGTTCTAGACTATTGCTTAAAACTACAAAAAATGAGAATTAGCAGAAGAAGGAAAAGGGTAGGAGAAGTATATCAGTACTTGTTTTTTGTAAATTTTCCACAAGGTGTAAATACTTATCCATTTGCCCATTGCGTTAATAAACTCCGCAGCTGAAGAATTTAAAGATCAGATTGCTGTGATATTTGGGAGTACTATTATTTTGCATTTTCCTTTCACATTTGGCCGTTCCTCATTTCTAGGACCTTAACTAAGAAAAACAAAATGGTAACCAAGAAGAGAGATAAAAATGAGGGTAAGCAGAACAATACATTGATAACAAGGGAAAAGTCAATTTTTTAGTGAACTATTAGGAGTCGTAGCCCCAAACTTGTTCATATGCTGTCTTCAAGGTCCAAGACTTGTTCATCTCCAGATTGCTTTAACCGCTCCGCAGCTTTTCTACCTTTTCAATTTATAATTCATGGACATAGTATTTAGTCTCATACGAAAATCCATGACTATGAGCAGGTTTAATTTTTTTTAGTTAAATGAAACTTACCTCTCCTTCCCAGTTTGTTCGTGCAGTTAGGATAAAGAAGCCAATGTTTGTAGGAGAACTCCAATTATCATCCCCCACCATATTCCCTAGATGGACAACACGAAAAAATCAATTATTATCACAAGACACAGATGCATGGAGAGAGAGAGAGAGAGAGAGATAGAGAGAGAGAGATTCCTCTTACAGTTGCTCCAAACTAGTTTTGAAGCCAAGAACACATCCAATAGGGAGGCCAATGATATAGTATGTGGCTAGGTTGACATAGGCTACTACAGCTTGCCATCCACTCCCGATAGCCACACCTGCAGTTAGAGAGTAGGAACAACCGAAATTAGATTTGGTTGTTTATGAATACTCGATAGTCTCATTTTGTATCTGATGGTCAACACAACTGAACTTTGATCAAACATTAATGTCAATCTAATCATCCAAATGAAAGTTTAAAAAATGTTAATGATTTATATATATATATATATATATATATATATATATATGAATTTCACTAGGAGATTAGTTAGGCATAATTTTTGGTCAAAGCTCACTCGTGTTGACCATAAATAACGAAACAGGACTATCTTTCTAGGCGGGGGTAGTATGAGTTATAGAGCCTATAGGAAGAAGAAAGTGCGAACCTGATAGTATGGGTTGAATCCCATTCAAGTGAACTGAGATTGCAAGCAATGGAGTCAAACTGGAGACAGCCTTAATGACTTGGGAGTCACTTGTAAAGAGCTTGCTTAATCCAACCTTGAATATCAGTACTATTGAGCTGAAAACTACACTAATCAGGATGCGGGTTGTGTTGACCACGATCACTGAGAACTTAGCAACCAATGGATGACCTGCCCCGAGCTTGTTACTAACCCTTATGCTGAAAACTTCCAAGTAATTGGTCAACCCACCCTTGTTTTAAAGTTAAAGTACTCACCGTTCCAAAATAAGTGTCGCATTTGCTTGTCTACGTTTTTTGTTGTTGGGGAAAGTGCTTTACTACATTGCTTGGTATAGTGATAAAATTGCACTAAGTCACTTTCTTTATTTAGAAACACACCATTTATTTAGGAACGGGCCAAAAATGAAACCGTGACAGTATATGAATATTAACAATTCAGACTGTCAAACTTTAATGTACCTGGCTGCAGCAGATAGTCCTAACATGAAATGCATGTCCCAATTCAGATAGATATTCATACTGAAATATTAACAGCGAAAAATATATGAAAACCCGAAACAGAGGAGGCAGATGACATTACAGTTGTGATGCATTTGAAAATTACCAAACTGAAATGGAGTCTAGGGCGATAGTCGGGTTTGGTAGGAGGCCTGATATGAGTACAAGACCCTGGAAGTACCATATCTCCAAACTACATCAAACAAATTGGTCAAGGTCAATACAAGATGAGTGGATACGTGAGAGAGAGAGAGAGAGAGAGAGAGAGAAAGATGAACATATACCACAACATAATAGCAGAAGCGAGAATGAGCTTGAAATAAGGCCAAATGCCTATAAAAGCTCTCAAGGAGAGACCAGTCCATGTTTCCTTACAAGATGGACCGAAAAGTATGTAAATCCCTTGTAAAATGACAAGAAAGCACCAAGAAAGACTGTGACATAGAGCAGCTCCTAGAAGGCCAAACCCAACATGTCAACAACTATCCATGTCAAAAGATTGTGAAATAAGAACACCCCAACAGCTATATAAGCTAAAGGTTGACTATATTCTGTGCTTGTAGGAATCTCTGCATGGGACAGCTTATTGCAAACGCGTAGAGTTGAGGAATCAAACCACGAGCGAAAACTTGGCCTTTTGCAGCTATACTCTCTGTTTGACCAATCGCTTTTCAGGGTTGACCCTGAGTACCAGTATAGGAATGTCAGAATGATTGCTGCACCTAAATGCAGTACAATTGCTCTCTATAGAATGATCCCCATTGTTCCGTATCTCTTTGCCCCATATGCTTGACCACAGACTGTTTGAACAGCACTAGCCATTCCTAACTGGTTATCAATTTGAAGAGAGGAAATTATATTATTGTATCATCATCTGTATAACTACGCACTTGAGTAAGTCTTGTGAAAAAACAGTTTTTCATAACATCAATGTTGTAAGTAGTAAGTTGAGGCTTAGTGAACTAGGGGTTTAACTTGCCGGTTTATTGTAAAGTGGGTCTGTTTGGTACTTTAATTCTCAAATCGTTCCACTTTACACTCGACACTTTCCAGTTCATCCCACATGACCCCCTGATCAAGTGCATATAAGAAGGCAAACTGGGAGGATTTTAAAATTAAAGTAACAAACAAACCCACTTTTCAAACTGGGTGCAAAGTGAGATTTGATGGATACTTTGGGGGATAAACGTAAATGGCCTATATAGTAAGTTGGATATCATATCTTGTGTTTTAAAGCCTGAAACGGATTTGGCCTATTATTTTGGAAAAACTTATTTGTTTGAAAATTTGTTGCTAGGTGCTTACTTCCTACCTCAGATACAACTAAAACTCGAAAAAAGAAAAGAAAAGAAAAAAAGAAAATTTGGCATGAATATGTATATGGGATTGAAAATGTAGAGAATATTACCATGACACCATAAGCAAGGCCTTGAATTCCTATAGTGGCAATTGAAGCCCCTGCCAGTTCTAAAGCACCCAAATGGCCATGAAGATGGAAGTGACAAAACTGAGCATGTAGTTGAAAATGGAGACTATAGAAGTACCCGATAGAACCCATAGGGCCCTCGACTCCCATGCCACGAGCCGAGGGTACCACCGTCTGGCCACTGGTTTGTGCAACAAGAACTCTTCCACTTGTTGCACTGATACATGTGGTATTCGAGCATGTGAGTCAAGCCCAAGAAGTAGAGGCACATACTCTTGCCTTCCTGACCCCATTTTATTTGCAATGTGTGTAGAGAAGAGTTGATATATGTCTGTACTGGTACGAGAGAGTAAAAGGGACTTTGGTAAGGGAATGTGTAACAACTATTCCTAGTTTTGATTGAAATTGAAAGGTAGGGAAGTGCTCAAGTTTGGTGATAATGGTTTGAAACCAACCAATGCAGTCCGACAGTCTAACAACTTTTGGTTTCTAAACCTACCACTCATGTTGGGGCATTTTCCATGTGATATTGGGTAGGTTGATTATGTCAGAAGGTATTGAAGTAGGCATGGTCCCAAAAGAAACCACATACACACAGTTCACCAAAGCTGAAATTCAATCACAATTCTTTAATTAATGCTCCAATGAAAGATAGCTAGCATTTTATATGCTTGTACCCACTAGTCCTTCCAAAGAGGATGTCACATTTGATTTAGTATAATATTCCCTTAGTTTCAAAATGATTTTTTATTTGTAATTTTTCTTTCATGACTCACTTTCATTGTCTCAACATGTTCTTTTCATTTCTATAATTTGGCTTAAAAGTGCATAAACAAAACATAGCTAGTGAACCAAATGTTTGAGAAAAGTAATTTTTTCATCCCCGAACTAGTTGTTATTTTACCTTTTCGTCACTCAACCAATTTTTTTTAACTAAGAGTCACTGAACTTACTTTTTCATTGATTATGTGATCCTTCCGCCTATTGACTGTTCAATTGACCATTAAACCCGCTGATTTGGCATGCTGGTGTGGCATTTTGTGCTTATTTGGCACAACACAATATGAAAATTTGCTTAGGTGGAAGTATAAGGGGGTTAAATGTAAGTAAAATGGGTTAAATGTGTATAATACCAAACATTAGATATTAAAAATCATTTTCATAAAATGGAGGGGCTAAAAATTATAACTCCATTATATACCCAAATATAAAAACAAAAACCTAAACGTAAAATTTACCCAGATCGCCGTATTCCGGACCCTTTCCCCAATCCCTCTCCGGTGTCACTTAGTTGAAGAAGTCGATCTTCTCCCTCTCTCTCCTCACTGTCAATCTCTCTCTTCTTCTTCTTCTTCCTCTCCTTCCTCTCCATCTCCGATTCCCTTCCCCTTTCCCTCCTCTCCGGCCAGCAACCAAAACCGCCCCCAATTTCTTCAATCGCGATCTGGAATCCGTAGAAGGCACGCGCTTCTGATACCTGGACCTCCTTCATGAACCGTCCGGCAAGATTTTCCTGCACGATTCCGTCGGAGGCGACGAAGAAATCTAAGACGTGAGTGATGAAGTTCCTCTCTCCGTCGGTGAGGCCTTCCCAATGACGGAAATCCTAAGAGAGATCAACTTCTTCGGCAGTCCAGAATGAGGCTTCGACTTTCTTGTACCTTTTCCAGATTTGAGGGTATTGGATTGGGAACATACAGAATCGATATAGGTTTGGGGCGAGCAAGGGTTCTTCTGGAATCGCCGGCATGTTTGATTGAATTGGAATGAACTGGATTTGGGAGAATTTTTAATTGTTCGATTTGATTACAAAGTGAGACTCAAAAATTGGGTGTTGTTTGTCTGTGTGAGTTTTGTTCCCCATTTTGAAATTTGAAGGTGGTGGGTACTTCTCCGTTGGATGCCAATGATGATGGTAGCTAGGAAACAGTTGTTAGAAGGTGGTGATCATGGTGTGGTGGCTGGCGGTGATTGTGATGGTGGCTGGCGGTGGTGTGACTGGTGGTTGTAGCTAGTGGGTGTTAGATGGTGGTGGCAGTGTGGTGTGGATGGTTGGTGTTTATGGTGTTAAAGAAGGTGTGATGATAGGGGGTGGTGAGGAAAAAGGTGGGACTTTAATTACTGATATGTATTTTTCATTTTTAAATTTTAAGATTTAGTCAGTTTCACATGTGAAAATAGATGCCAACTCAGCCGCATTTAACGGTCAATTTGACGGTCAATAAACGGAAGGATCATATGATCAACGAAAAGGTGAGTTCAGTGACTCTTAGGTAAAAAAAAGTTTGTTGGATGACAAAAAGGTAAAATACAACTTTTTTAGGGACGAAAAAGGTACTTTTCTCCCAAATGTTCATATTCCTTAAAAGTTTGAATAGTCAAATATATTTTGAACTTTTTTTTTTAGCTTTGGGGTAGGTTTATTATGCATTTTTGTCATAATATATATATATATATATATATATATATATATATATATATATATATATATTAAAGTTGGTGAGGAGAGTTGTGGGTTTGACATGTGTACACGTTTTAGTAAAAGCTTGAATTTGGAGAAGCTACATCAACATCATCCTAAAATGTAATGACTTTTGATATTCTCATTCTTAGCTAATACTATTAGTTAATCATATTAGTAATTATATGAGTTAACTATTACTATTAATAATATAAGTTAACTATTACTATTAATAGTATAAGTTAACCATTACTATTAATAGTATTAGTTAACAATATTAGTTACAATACAAGTTAAATATTACTATTAATAGTATTAGTTAACTATAATAGTTACTATATTAGTTAACTATTACTATTAATAGTATTAGTTAACTATAATAGTTACTATATACTCCCTCTGTCCCGCCCGACTTAAGATTCTTGGTCAAGCAATTTATACTTTGACCAACAATTTGAACAAAAATAATTATCTTAATGAAAATCAAAAAATAGTTATTTAGTTTAGTATTAATCGTGATACAATAACAAGTTTTAAATTTTTATTAGCATCATTATATTTCTTCAAATATTTGGTCAAAGTATAAATTGTTTGACCAAGAATCCTAAGTTGGGTGGGACGGAGGGAGTATAAGTTAATTATTACTATTAATAGTATTAGTTAACCATAATATTTACTTTATAATTTATTTTTTACTATTAATAGTATTGGTTAACTATAATAGGCTACATACATTAACTATTACTATTATTAGTATTAGTTAATTATAATAGTTATTACTAGATTATTAATTTTAATATTAATTAATCATAATAGTTACTATATCAATTAACTATTATTATTAATAATAGTATTTTATTATAATAATAATATTAATAATTATTATTATATAGATTAATCATTGCTATTAATATATATTGACTATTACTATCAATAGTATTAATTAATTATAATAGTTATTATAATAATTGTAATCATATAGATTAATTTTATTATTAATAGTATTAGTTAAAATGATGATTACTATATTAATTAACTATAGTTAAAATATTTTTAAAGTTCTACTGTCAATGTACTTTAAAGAATACAATCCAAGTAATAACTAGTAAGAAAATTATAGGAATTAATTTAATGGCATCAAAGTGAGTATAAAGTTGCGTACGAATTAAGATCTAAAACCATGCACTAGCAGCACTACCATTTCGTTTAATTAGAGATTGTAAAACTTAGTTCCGAAACTGGTCCATCCCATCCAATAACAAAATCGGTGCGCTGACCGAAACCATTTATAACTATGGTTAGTTGTACAAAGGTTATGGGTTTTGTCTAAACGCCAAGCCTACTTCCTCTTTAACCAACTATAATTGAACTTTGATTTTTGTTAGATACGAACAAATTTCTTGAAATTTTAGCGATAAACTATAATTTATCTTCACATTTAGATTGAACTACTTTCAGTTAATTTTCACTCAATTTGTTAAATATATATTCACATTGAGCAATGCTAAGCTTCAAAAAGAAGTGTATAAATTTTTTACCATAATTACAGATGACAATTATTGATTCACATTTATTTAATGAACAATGGGATTCAAATGTAAGATTTATGTGGCCTAGTGCCATATACTCCCTCCGTCCCGGAGTAAGATTCCTACCCCTCATTTGCACGCTTATTAATAAATATGGGAAGTGATGTAAATGTTGTGAGTCTAAAAGTAAAGTAGGAGAGAGAATGAGTGGGAGAGAATAGTGAATTGATTGGTGTTGTGAGTATAAAAGTAAAATAGGAGACAGAATGAGTGGGGTGAATAGTAAAGATTCTTTGCCAATTTAAGAATAGGACTCTTACTCTGGGATGTACCAAAATAGAAAGTAGCACTCTTACTCTGGGATGGAGGGAGTATCATTTATCTTTTAAGCTACGGTTCAATTGTTCAGATATTAAATATATTGGGTATAAGTTTTGGGTAAACAAATTGAGTAAGAGAGCAGTTAGTAAATTAAGATTTACTAATAAATTCTAATCACATGATAGAATCTCTAACAATCTCCACCTTGACATTGAATCTCCCCAAATAATTTTAGATTTACGAACCAGTGACATAACTCTACCTTGAGCCACATCCTTCGTATCAGATGAACAAATTTCTCCAATTTTGCATCTGATGTGTCTTTCGTCAAAGGCACAAGACTTATTTTCCTGGCAACAAGAATTTTGCATGCACCATAATTGCTCCAGCAAGTAAACATATGTATCTTTAAGACACCCAGAATTTGCCTCACTAGGCAAACAAAACTTGTTCTCTGGCCAATCAGACATATCCCACTGGGCACCCAGATGTGCACCTACGGGTACTCAGAACGGGCAACTAATAGAATTTCAGATGTGGCACATCCAAACAGCATTGGATCTTGCCAACCAAAACAGAAGAAGTGACAATATCATAAGAACCCTTTGCAGTGCCCAACGGTGTTCTCCAAGCCGCATCCGTACTGATCAATTTGTTGCTCCACGTCTTGGACTATTGGAAAATTCCTAGATTCTCAATTATTATCTTTACTCCAAGCTTATCCCTGGCCTATTCTTACTTCCCCTGATTTACCTGTTTGGGTGCCAAACAATCTAGGTACCTTTTCCATTAAATCTACTTATAACTGGTTGAAATCTAAAGAGGATAAACGTTTTCAAAAAGCAGTTATTCCTTGGAACGGGTTATGGAAGCTTCCTTGTAGATATAGAATCCGCTTTATTTGGCAAGCAAGTCAAGAAGCTCTCCCTAATGCTAAAGCTCTCCACAGGAATTTTTTTTTTATCCCTTCTCCGTTATGTCCTCTTTGCCATATGGAAGAAGACTCTTTTATTCATTTAGTAAACTCTTGTCCTGTGATGGAAGATCTAAGATGGATGGGAAACATTGAAGCCTTAACTTCTCCAAACCTGTTCATCAGTATCCTCAAACACCCATCCTTCTCAAGTAAAAATTTGTATAGTCTATCCCTCCTTATTACCAAATATTGGTGGTTATGGAAAGCCCGGAACAAATGGCTTTTTGAGCACAAAAAAATTCTGCCTCGACAGTTTTCTTTACTGGTAGCTAAAGAAGTCAATTCCTATTTTTTGCTCCACCCTCCTAATCTACTTCTAGAGCCAGGTTTTCTGTCGAAATTGGTTGGGAACCTTCTCGTTTTACTGCTTTTAAATTAAACACAGACGGTTCATCAGTCAATAATCCTGGCAAGGCGGGGATTGGGGGAGTAATCCGATCTTCAACTGGTAAAGTTCTTGGAGGCTTCTCCAAATCAATTGGGCATGCATCTAATATTACTGCAGAGTTATGGGCTATCAGAGAGGGTCTTACTATGGCTTTATCCCGACAAATTCTGGATTTGCACCTTGAAACTGACTCTCAAACTTCTTTTAATATGTTATGCAGACAGAACCAGGCGCATCCTTGCGGAGTCTCATCAGTGACATCTTGTACCTGTTCTCCAAGTTTAGAAGGCTGTGGTTCTCTTTTGCTCATAGGGAAACAAATCAGGTTGCAGATATTTTAGCTAAGGTGGCAGCTAACTCTAGTGCTTTAAACCAATCTTTTGTTAATCCTCCCCCTGTTTTGGTTTCCGACTTGTTAGGTTGTAAATATAGTAGGGAAATATGTCTCCCATTTGAACAAACAGTTTGTATCAAGTAACTTGTACCTTTCTTCGTGTAATATATTTCCGTTTTGGCAAAAAAAAAAAAAAAAAAAAGAAAAAAAGAACAAGCTATCTAAAGTGTGAGCCCTCAGGTGGAGCTTGTGAGTGCGAGGTCGGACATAGGTAAAAAGCTCTTTTGTAACGATTGTTTTCTTTCACGAGTTGAGATGAGACACATTTAGGTGATATCAACTGATTATGGGCTTGACCCATATTTTTAGTTCGGCTCATTGGACTACTATGCTTTTGGTGGGCTTGCTGGCCCCATATCATTTTATTCCGTTCAATTGACTTTTTTTCTTTAAAAAAAACGATTATTTCGAATAGAAATATAAAAATTTATTTTAAAATATCTATTTCTTTTGAAAATGAATACTGAAAGGGATAAACCGACACGGGCGTATGGATACGCTTCTCGGCCCGTTTAACCTAGTTGGGTGATGGATAAAATCCTCGTGTAATAAAAACCTTGCAAGTGTACAAGTCACCGAAGTAGCAATGTACAAAAGTAAGGGTCGAACCACAGAGACTTGATTGAGTGAAACACAAGTTGATTTAATTAGTGTGAACCTAACCAAAGGGGGCTTGTATTAATTGTTGATTAAACTAATTGCATAAATAAATAACAGAAATAAATAAACTAAGAATTTGATAAGATTATGAGAAGTATTCACAGATTGGATTTCACTTTACCATCATTCTATGTTCTTTTCGTTAATGACAAACATCAATTCCATTCTAGAGTTCATTCACTTTTGTTTTATAAGAATTGGGACGGTTCGGTCGCCGGATTACAATTCTAATATTTCCTTATTGTTTATATATTCCGCAAGGTCAATATATTCAATTAAGAAATCTTGAAGCTCCTAAGAATAATAAAACCTAAATTAATTTGAATTCCGCAAGGTCCTCAATTTAATCTATTCAATCAAGCAACGGTCAACGTATTAATTACCCAAATTAATGGCACGTTTAATACCCTATTGTTAAAAAGGCCAATTTGTATCTTAACATACAATTGAAATCCCTAAAACATGGAGTTAAGAATACTTGTTGAACTAGAACGGAGAAGAATTGGAAGAATTATAACAAAAACATAGAAATCCGGTAAAGTTACTTCTAATCTATGAATAATAAATTTAGTTACTCATAATATTAATCAAAACCATTACAAGAAAATAAGAATACCTGGAATAAATCTTTGATGCTTGTTCTTGAATAATCTCAACTTTGAATCTTGAATAAAAGTATATCCCAAATAATGTGGATGGAGTGTTATATTTATACTAGGGCTAAGGAGGTGTAAAAATATGAAAAACCCTAGGATTCCATGTTGAAAAAGGATAAATAAGGTGCTGGTGGCCGAATTCCCCAAGAGCCATTGGTATTTTTGAGTTTCCAGAAAAGTCCTCCAAAAATTCCCCAAAGGTCCTCCGAAAATTCTTGAAAAGCCCCTGAAAATTTGAAAATTCCTGAAAAGCCCCTCAAAATTTGGATAATTCCAAAAAAGTCCTTAAAAAATTCCCCTGAGGTCCCTGGGTGAGTGGGCGCTTGGTAGGCACCAAGTGGGCGCTTACCAGTGTTCTAAAAGACCCCCATCTAGGCTTCCTAGGCCCTGCCTAGGCGCTAGGCGTTCATGAAGCGCCTAAGTCCCGCCTAAGATATTATAACTATTTCTGAGTTCTCGGCCCCGCCTAAATCCGCTTAAACCCCGCCTAGGCGCTAGGCCCTGCTGCGGCGCTTAGGAACCGCCTATCGCTTTTTAGAACCTTGGCGCTTACTATGGTCAGAAACTGCTGTTTTTTCTGTCCAAAGACCAAGTGGGCGCCTGGTATGGACCAGGCAGGCGCTTGGTGCTTCGCTGATTATCGCGCAATCTTCCGGAGACCATAACTTCTTCATACGAACTCCGATTTGGACGTATAAATTATCGTTGGAAAGATACATTCGAGTACTATCCAATGGAATTGATTTCTCAGAAGTCACATCTATTTATATTTATATTCTGGTCCGTTCTTTATCCTTCCTTTTCGCGCTTTAAAGCTCATGAATCCATACATTCTTTCGCTCCTTCCCTATACTCATAAGCACTCCAAAAACCATCAAAACACCCAAGGTTGAGTATCTAATAAGTCATAGAAGTATATGATTTGGATGGGTAAAAACACATCCATCAAATACCCCCAAACTTATCTTTTGCTCGTCCTCGAGTAAAACAAAACAAATATAAAACTATAAAACTACAAAAGCTAAAAACAATAAAAACAAATATTTTTGGGATGTTCTCAATACATATGGGAGTTGTTAGCCAATAGTCTCAGAGTCCTCACACAAGTGTCAATAAATGGGTACCAACTGTAAAACCAAATTGCAACACATATACACTACTAACTCGTTTGATTTTCCACCACAGCATGATATGATGAGTGAAGTGGTGACCAATGCAACCAAAATAATATTAGTTTATAGGATCACTTTAGTTAATGCTCTTATTCCACAAATGATGATGATGATACACGTAACCCAATCAAGGACACTCATAATCATGTATACACAGTTGTCAACCCGGTTACCGATATTGAAAGAAAATATGGCATATAGTTTTAAGCACAACAAACGTGCGAGGATAGGTTTACGGTTACAAACGAAGGTAAAGACATACAAAGTTAAGAAAGTGGACTAAGAAGTCTTCTACAATATGTACATCCTCACAATAAGTTGAACTCTCCGCTCACCAAATTCCCACACTGTCTCACCCCCAAACTTGAACTTTTATATAATTACATGGGGTGAGATATGATTCCCTATTTCTGTGGCCCTTTTCCTTCCAAT
Source organism: Campanula takesimana (assembly GCA_026119855.1). Classification (NCBI taxonomy): domain Eukaryota; kingdom Viridiplantae; phylum Streptophyta; class Magnoliopsida; order Asterales; family Campanulaceae; genus Campanula; species Campanula takesimana. Next base: position 1,352,719 of record JAOWBW010000203.1, on the reverse strand, counting down.
CATCACTTTAATATATTAAGGGAACAAGCTTTTTCTATATTTTTTTATTTTTTTTTTACTTTACCTAAGATAAATGTGTGCTTATTTAACCACTTTGCACACTACTCAATGATCACAATATTTTTGTGCTTGCCCCTTCTTTCTCATTACATAACTCCCTTTATAACTTTGGCCACTTCCGATGTTTCCCCAAATCATTCTCCCAATTCCGAACCATCAATTCCCATCATTCCCTAGTCCACTTCCTCATCAAGGTGGGTCTAACCTATTCTTAGTGCAAAAGGGTAGGAAATTGGGTATCAAAAGAAGGTGAACGGCGGTCTTTAATGTGCCATTCTTTCATTCATTATTAGGCTCAAAAGGGTGTTCTAGCGATGATTTTATTTAGTGACTAGATAGAAAAAATAAGGCCAAGAAAAATGGTTTGGAAATAAATGCCATAAATACCGAATAACCTATTGACTTGTTCCTAAGTTGGTGACATGATCATGAAAATAAATGTAAGTGAGAGGTGGTGCAATCATGCGTTTAGTAGTGTTAATGCAGTCCCAACTCTAGGTTAAACAATGGCACCTATAATGGCTAATAAAAACAAACCCTCGGATCATCACCGACCATGGCCAACATCCCAAAATATAAAGAGAACAATTGTTTTTTAAATTTTTCTATTTTTTTTGGAGGGTGACAACTATATACACTCCCCTATAAACCCACAAACTCGGAGAGATGCCTACCCCCAAACTCAAAACATGCTATGTCCTCATAGCATAAGGAATGAAAACATGTTTTGGGTTCAAAGGATGGCATGACACAATAAAACAATAAAATGAAAGCAAAATAAATGTTACCTAGTTGGGTTGCCTCCCAATTAGCGCATTTGTTTAACGTCGTTAGCCCGACGGTGACCCCAATTTTACTTGGGGTTGAGATTGGACACTTCGGTCTTGGCCTTTTCTTTTCGACCCTTGGACCACCTTTTGTTTACTTGGGCACAAACGCCCATCTTCTTCCATACATAAGCTCCTTGCTTGATTAATTCGGGAGAGGCCCAAGGAACTTTTGGAGCTTTTTGTTTTGCCTTTTTCTTCTTATTGGGGCTCTTTCCCCCAAACTCATTTGGTTCCTTCAACCTAGGAACACCTTTCTCAACAAAACTTTCAAAACGGTTATCTTGATTACAAGTATCAAAAAATATATTATCACAAAAATTAATAGTTAGACATTCCTCTACTTACAAACAAGAATCAACACATTCAGAATTTGATGGCACAAGTGGTGTGTGTGATGGCACCAACTCTTTTTTAGAGTTGTTTAGGGGTTGATATGATCCGTCACTCCTTGAGTGTTGATCGTCCTTAATGTTGCTATCCAGGGGACAAACTTCCGCTTTATCCCTAAATTTCTCACCGCCATTCACACCTTGTTTAAACATTGCAAAATCACTTATGTACCCAACAAATTCTTCCTTAGGCGGAGGTTCTCTAGAGTTTTCAGACATTAAAAATTTAATCTCTATCCCCATCACTTTCATACAAATACTACCCTTACACACATCAATCATAGCATTACTGTCAAACATAAAAGGCCTCCCAAGTAGTATGGGAGATTTTAGTTGATCATCATGTGAGCCTTCCATAAACAATACCAATAAATCAACTGGAGTTATTAAATCATTTATTTGGACCAACACTCCTTCTGCAACTCCTAATGGTCGTTTGACCGAATGATCCACTAGTTGTATGTCGCGTGTAGGAGGTTTATACTCAGTTATCCCCAATTCCCTAAAAACTTGGTAAGGCATCACATTGACACTAGCTCCTAAATCCATTAAACCTTTGAAACTTTGACCCCTTAGAGTGATTGGAATAGTAAAACATCCGGGGTCTTTCATTGCACTTTTAGTTTTCATAACATCCACACCACCAAAAGGTATGGTTTTTCCAACATCAAGAGGAGGGGACTCTAATACATCATTGTTCAACCCCACACTTCTCTCATTCGAACATGTATACTCATCATCATTAGATTCATAAGTACAAAGAGAAGAAAGAAATACCTCCTCGATTTCCTCGCTGTCATCCCACACCGTCATGATTGACTTGGCTTGGTCTGGTGGGTTTTGAAAATTTCCCTGTTTTTGCCATTGTTGCCCTTCAGCTAGTTGACCAATTTGGGTCTCCAGCTTTTTGTTGACAGCATCCTGTTGCTTCTCTCGTTGCTCCATCATCCACCTCATTTGTTGTTGTTCTTGCAGCATTGACCTCATCATTTCCTCTATAGATTTCTTGGGCTGCTGTTCCGGATTCCCTTGTGGGGGAGGAGGCTAAACAGGTTTTTGTTGTTGAAACAGGTTGCCTTGGTTACCCCTCCATGACAGATTCAGATGATACTTCCAATTCGGATTATAAGTGTTAGAATAAATACCACCTTGATTCTGTGTTGGGGGGATAACCTTGCATTGCATTTACCTGTTCAGAATCAAACTGCGCAACAACTTGACAAACATTAGTAGCATGAGTGTTAGAACCATAATTAGCACAAAACTTAGCTACAACATTTGCACTTGGAGAAGCCATATTAGTGTTCATTTTTGCAAAATTTTGGTTCAATAAGGACATATGTCTAGTGAATTCATCCATACCACTCAACTCATGTACTCCCTTAGGTTTTCCTCTAGAGTCTTTTTCTTGAGAATTGGCCCCTAACATCTCAAATAATTCCTGAGTTTCGGCAACAGTTTTAGCTCCTAGAAAGCCACCTGCTGCGTTGTCAACCATAGCTTGGTCAACTGCACTCAATCCACCATAAAGTGTTTGATGTAAAAGGGCATCGGGAAAAGCATGATGGGGACACTGCACTTGCAACATTTTAAACCTATCCCACGCCTCATGAAATGGCTCACCTTGTTCTTGAGTAAACCTTATGATTTTCTATCTAAAGGTGACCAAAGTGGCATGTGGGAAGAATTTTTTAAGAAAAGAATCATGTAACCCATCCCATGTAGTAATGCTCCTAGCAGGAAGTTGTTGGGTTTTGATGCATCATGCGCAGCGGAATAAACAGATAAAATTAAACACCCAAGAGACCGGATCCGTGCATGTTGTGTCACGACCCGAAATCTATGCTCTATTTTATTAGTAATAAATAATTATTAATTATTTAATTGCTTACTTATTTATTTAAATTATTATTTATTTAAATATTTATGTGTGCAATTTATGTGTTATAATAATTTATGCCTAGCATTCTATTTGGGTCTTAATAATTAGTGGGAGTATCATAGTTGAGCTAGTTAGTGGGGGAAGGGGGCTAGGTGTAACATTTCAAAATAATTCCCCCTACTCCATCCCTTCTCCCTCACTCCACCCCTTTCCCAGCCCATTTCTCTCTCTCTCTCTCCAAAGAAGAAAAAGGGGTAAGTTTCTCTCTTCATCTCTCTTCATTTACTTCCTCTTCCTCTCATAATCTCTCATTTCTTAAAACTCGAAATGTGTTTAGATCGTCGATAGGATCGCGTAGAACCAAAAAGAATTGAATTCCGTCATCTTTGAGAATTTTCAGGTAAGTTGCTTTTCCCCTATTTTTATGCTAAAATGTTCATATCATGTTCATATAATGCTTTTGTTGTTATATTTGAAGTTTGGTTGAGTTTAGAATTGATTTGGAATTTATTTGAGTTTTTGGGTAAAAATGGTGAAAGCTTGAATGTGGGAATTTGGTCTTGTTTTCGGTTGATAAAGGGTGTTGTTAAGGTCCCCTTTTGGGTTAAATGATGTTTGGGTACCTTGGAAATCTTGTTGGGGAGTGTTGATTTTGGGTGTTATGGATTTGGTATGAAAATGGTAAGGCATTTTGATGAACCCAGCTGGGAATTCCTCCCAGCCCGCAGACCAGGCGCCCGCCCGCCTTGAGCCAGGCGCACGCCTGCACCCCCCTTTTCCAGCGTCCCAAACCTTCTGTTGAAACAAGCACGCGCCTGCTCCTGCCCGAGCGCCCGCCCGCCCGCCTGCATGGGATTTTGTCCTTTTGCTTGGTTTAAGACTTAAGGCTTAACTAGTTTAGATTTATTTCTTCTAATTGACTTAAGATAACACCGTGGAACACTTTATTGATTGGATTTAATTATTTTGTGAATAAATATGATATGGAATTTGATTTAGTATCATTTTGGGAATGTGGTTCATCTTTGATGTGCGGTTTGTATTGGTTTACCCTTGTGGTGATTTAATTGGAATGGTTCCCTACTTTGGAACCTTAAGTTGTTTATTCATGCTAAATTATTATTACTTAGCATTTACTTGGAATCCCAGCTGGCATATTTTTTGCATCGGGCGATGGGAAAGATTATAATGGCAAAGCCAAGTCCATTATAATGTTGACCATTGTTTTGCCCCCTTCTATACCCCTTTTCCAGATTGGCCTTGGAAAAGATAAGTTAGCTTCCTTTGTGAATGTATCTAGCTACCGAGCATGACTTTGTGGCATGGCTCTTGTCCTTTGTGACACTTTTATGGTTATTGTTCCGGTACCGGGGATTTCTCTTCAGCTTTCATGCTATTATGAAGATGTTGATTGGTTGATTATTGAAGCTGCGCAGCGATTCTTTATTTGGATGTATCGGTTTGGAAACCTTGGCTTATATCCTTTGTTATGTGTTTATTTCCGCTGCTATCTGTTATGTGATAACTGCTACGTGCTATCTATGATTTATTATTGTATATTGCATCTTAGCATGTCATGTAGTTGCATTAGTAACTTATTGAGATTTATCTCACCCCCTTTCTTTTATCTTTGTTTTTCCTTAACCCCCCCCAGGTGCTAAGGATTAGTCTCGCTGATCACGAGAATAAGGACGTCGAGCGTGGATACATTCTTTTGGGGAAAGTTGTTATAGGTTGGTTTACATTATATAAATGTGTAACCTTTTTGGGATAGTTTGTACCAAACAATGACGTCATTAAGATTTGTATATTTATCTTTTGTTGGGCATAAACTTGTGGAAGTTTATGATAGTTGTATTTGGTGTTATCAAACTTGGATTTGTAAAACTTTGGATCATCACCTTTTGGTATCAAATGGAATTTTTAACTTCGGTATTTCACAGTTTTGGTTTTAAGTCGACGTCCAGATCGCGGTCTCGGGCCCGCGGGGTCCGGGGTCGCGACAGTTGGTATCAGAGCTATGGCATTAGCTCTACGTATAAGTATAGGTGGATTAGTTCGACCTAGGAGGGTAGTAGTGTGCGGAGTGATTAACGGTTGATGGCTTATGCAGGTAATTACTCGCAATATCTGGAAGAAGAAACAGAGGAGGTACTAGTGGGGCACAGAATCGGAATGACACAAGGGAAGAAGCACGTGCCATGTTTCAAGGCATGTTCGAGGCGGCCATGAAGGCCATACATGATCAAGGTCCGAGGGTAGAACAAGCACCACCCCGCTATGGATTGGAGCAATTTCTCAAACTGAAACCGGTTGAATTCAATGGGGAACCCGATGTTCAGAAAGCTGAGTTGTGGATTGATTCGATGGAGAAGATTTATGAGGTATTTGGTTGCACGGATGAGGATAAGGTCCGGTTCGCAGCTTATAAACTTGTGGGAGCCGCCGAGCATTGGTGGAAGGGTGTTAAAGCTAGTTGGGATGATACTCACACGGTGTATGCGTGGGAGTTATTCGTGCGCAAATTCAAGGAGCATTTCATTCCGGTTGTTGATCAAAACCGAAAGGAGATCGAGCTACTCAGCTTGGAGCAAGGTTTGTTGTCTATAGCTCAATACTCGGCTAAGTTCATAGAATTAGCCCGGTATTGTGACTATTTGGTGAGGACCGAGGAACAAAAAGCTATGAGATTCATTCGGGGATTGAAGACCTCCATCCGTACTCAACTTATTGGCCAACGGATTGTGACCTTCCAAGATGCGGTGGACCGAGCCTACTTGATAGAGCAAGATATTGGGGAGCACAAAAGGAAAACCGAGGTTATGGGTACGGGTAAACCGGGAAGCCATGCTAAATCGCAACCTCAACACCGTTCCGACAATCGAGGTAACCCGGGAGCATCATCTCAGTTTAAGGGGCAAACCACACCGAGGAATCCGGGTACTACTCCGGGGATTCAGAATAGGAGGCCTTATACCTTTTGTCAGAGGGTAGGCCATACGGAGGATAGGTGTTGGAAAAAGCAAGGCAAGTGTACCAATTGTGGTGAAATGGGGCACTTTGCGAGAGAGTGCACGAGGTACCGAGGTCAGTCATCCGGGTCAGGGGTTGGTACTAATCAGGGTCAGAAAAGGGATGCCGCTGGGAAGTCCAAAGTCTAAGGAAGGGTATTTTCCATGAATCAACAACAAGCTACCGATGATCCTTCTGTTATTGGAGGTATTGTTTCTGTGTCTAATGTGAGCGCACGAGCGTTATTAGATCCAGGATCATCTCATTCATACATTTCTGTGCAATTTGCTTCCATGTTAAATGCTGCATTCGAGTCTTTACCGTACGTGCTAGAGGTGTCGACCCCTATAGGAGAATGCTTGATTTCTGATCGAGTCTTTCGTGCTTGTGATGTGGTTATTTGTGGTCGAGTCCTTTGTGCGGATTTGGTAGTTCTTCCTATCCAAGACTTTGATGTCATTTTGGGTATGGATTGGTTGAGCAAGTTTCATGCTTCCGTTGATTGCCGTAAGAAAACTGTTACTTTTTCTATTCCCGATGTGCCTAAATTTGTGTTTGAGGCTAGTCCTCTGAGTAGAAAGGTTCGCTTAATTTCTTATTTGAAAGCGAGAAAATTATTGCATAGTGGTTGTGAGGGGTATTTGGCTAGTGTTCTTGATACTAGGAAGGAATCCCCTAGTTTGGTTAGTGTTCGGGTAGTTCGGGAATTTCCCGATGTTTTCTCTACCGAGTATGATATGCCGCCCAATCGTGAGATTGAGTTTTGTATAGACCTTTTGCTGGGTACGGCTCCAATTTCGAAAGCACCTTATAGGTTGGCTCCCGCAGAGTTGAAGGAATTAAAGGTTCGGTTGTAAGAGTTGCTTGATCGAGGGTTTATACGCCCTAGTGTTTCCCCGTGGGGAGCACCGGTTTTATTTGTGCGGAAGAAGGATGGTTCGTTGAGATTGTGCATCGATTACAGGAAGTTGAATCAGGTTACGGTGAAGAATAAGTACCCTCTACCTCATATTGACGATTTATTTGATCAGCTTCAAGGGTCCGTGGTTTTCTCTAAACTTGATTTGAGGAGTGGGTACCATCAGTTGAAGGTTCGATCGGAGGATATTCCGAAGACTGCCTTTCGCACTTGCTATGGTCATTATGAGTTCTTGGTTATGCCGTTTGGGTTGACTAACGCGCCGGCCGTGTTTATGGATTTGATGAACCGGGTTTTCCATCCCTATCTTGATTCGTTCGTGGTGGTCTTTATTGATGATATACTCGTCTACTCTAAATCCCGAGAGGAGCACGAGCAGCATTTGAGAACAGTGTTATCCGTTCTTGCGAGGGAGCAGCTGTTTACGAAGTTTAGTAAATGCGAATTTTGGCTCGAGAAGGTGTCATTTCTGGGTCATGTTATTTCAAAGGATGGGATTTCTGTGGATCCTTCAAAGATAGAGGCAATAGTGGATTGGAAGAGACCCGAGTCAGTGACCGAGATCCGTAGCTTTCTGGGTTTAGCCGGTTATTACCGAAGATTTATTGAGGGGTTTTCGAAGATCGCTACCCCGATGACTCAGTTGACCCGGAAGAATGTCCCGTTTGTGTGGACCGAGAAATGTGACAAGAGTTTCGAGGAATTGAAGAAGAGGTTGACTACCGCACCGATCTTGACTTTGCCTAATGGGAGCGATGGCCTAGTGATTTACAGTGATGCTTCGAAAGAGGGTTTGGGTTGTGTGTTGATGCAGAATGGGAAAGTGATTGCGTATGCTTCGAGGAAGTTGAGCCCGAGTGAACAGAATTACCCGACTCATGATATGGAATTGGCGGCGATATTCTTTGCGTTGCACAAATGGAAGCACTACCTTTATGGAGCGAAGTTTGAGATTTTTTCGGATCACAAGAGTTTGAAGTACCTTTTCTCCCAGAAGGAATTGAACAACCGACAGCGCCGGTGGATGGAATTGTTGAAGGATTATGATTGTACGATTTCTTATCATCCGGGGAAGGCGAATGTGGTAGCCGATGCGATTAGTAGAAAATCTTATGTGGCTTCGATGATGGTCCGTGAATGGAAAATGCTTGAGGATGTTCGAGATTGGTCTCCTCGTGAATCGAGACATGGGGCTATTTTTGCGAATATTAGGGTGTCTCCGACCCTAATTCAGAGGATAAAGGAAGTTCAGAAAAGAGGATCCCGAGTTGGTGAAGATAATGGGTAAATTGAAGGAAAAGAACTTCGAGGATTTTTCTGTGAGTTCGAGTGGAGTGTTGACTTTTCATGGCCGTTTGTGCGTACCCGATGTTGGTGGAATAAAGAGGCAAGTTTTAGATGAGGGTCATAAATCGAGATATACTATTCATCCGGGTAGTACGAAGATGTATCAGGATTTGAAGCAACAATTTTGGTGGATTAATATGAAAAGGGAAATAGCCGAGTATGTATCGAGGTGTTTAACTTGTCAGCAGGTCAAAACCGAGCATCAGAGACCCGCGGGATTACTTCAGCCGTTAGAGATTCCCGAGTGGAAATGGGAGCTTGTGACTATGGATTTCGTTACGGGACTACCTCGTACCCGTAGGAAGTATGACAGTGTTTGGGTAATAGTGGATAGATTGACCAAGAGTGCCCATTTCTTGCCTATTGACATCAAATATTCGATGGAGAAGCTTGCGACCCTTTATATCGACGAGATTGTGAGATTACATGGGGTTCCGGTTAGCATTGTGTCAGATCGAGACCCGAGGTTTACTTCTAGATTCTGGAAGGCTTTTCAAGAAGCTTTGGGTACAGATTTGCGATTCAGTACGGCTTTTCATCCTCAGACCGATGGTCAATCCGAGAGGACTATTCAGATTTTGGAGGATATGTTGCGAGCGTGTTCGATAGACTTCTCCGATTCTTGGGATTCGCACCTACCGTTAGTGGAGTTCTCTTACAACAACAGTTATCAGGCTAGTATCGAGATGGCACCGTATGAGGCCTTGTATGGAAGAAAGTGTAGATCGCCTATTTGTTGGGATGAGGTCGGTGAAGCGAAGATCGTGTGTATTTATTTGCTTCAGGATTCAGTTGAAAAGGTTAGAGTTATCAGGGATCGATTGAAAACAGCCCAGAGTCGACATAAGAGCTATGCAGATAACCGAAGGCGAGATCTTAGTTTTCAGACCGGTGATTTTGTGTTCTTGAAAGTGTCTCCGAAGGTGGGTATTCGTAGGTTTGGGAAGAAAGGCAAATTGGCTCCGAGGTTTATTGGCCCGTATGAGATTTTGGGAAAGGTTGGACTTCTAGCGTATCGTCTCGCGTTACCGTCATCCTTAGACCGGTTGCACAACGTCTTCCACGTTTCTATGCTTCGGAAGTATGTTCATGACCCATCTCACGTGTTACCGAGGATACCGGAGGATATTGAGCCCGATATGACGTATGAGGAACGACCGGTTCGGATCTTAGATTCTAAAGTCCAAGAGTTGAGGAGCAAAAGCATTGCGTTGGTTCGAGTTCTTTGGAGGAATCATAACATCGAGGAGTCGACGTGGGAGCTCCGAGATGAGATCGAGAGGAAATTTCCGTGGCTTTTTGTCTAAGGTGAGTCTCGTTAAAATTCGGGTCGAATTTTCTTTAAGGGGGAGTGAATGTCACGACCCGAAATCTAGGCTCTATTTTATTAGTAATAAATAATTATTAATTATTTAATTGCTTACTTATTTATTTAAATTATTATTTATTTAAATATTTATGTGTGCAATTTATGTGTTATAATAATTTATGCCTAGCATTCTATTTGGGTCTTAATAATTACTGGGAGTATCATAGTTGAGCTAGTTAGTGGGGGAAGGGGGCTAGGTGTAACATTTCAAAATAATTCCCCCTACTCCATCCCTTCTCCCTCACTCCACCCCTTTCCCAGCCCATTTCTATCTCTCTCTCTCCAAAGAAGAAAAATGGGTAAGTTTCTCTCTTCATCTCTCTTCATTTACTTCCTCTTCCTCTCATAATCTCTCATTTCTTAAAACTCGAAATGTGTTTAGATCGTCGATAGGATCGCGTAGAACCAAAAAGAATTGAATTCCGTCATCTTTGAGAATTTTCAGGTAAGTTGATTTTCCCCTATTTTTATGCTAAAATGTTCATATCATGTTCATATAATGCTTTTGTTGTTATATTTGAAGTTTGGTTGAGTTTAGAATTGATTTGGAATTTATTTGAGTTTTTGGGTAAAAATGGTGAAAGCTTGAATGTGGGAATTTGGTCTTGTTTTCGGTTGATAAAGGGTGTTGTTAAGGTCCCCTTTTGGGTTAAATGATGTTTGGGTACCTTGGAAATCTTGTTGGGGAGTGTTGATTTTGGGTGTTATGGATTTGGTATGAAAATGGTAAGGCATTTTGATGAACCCAGCTGGGAATTCCTCCCAGCCCGCAGACCAGGCGCCCGCCCGCCTTGACCCAGGCGCCCGCCTGTACCCCCCTTTTCCAGCGGCCCAAACCTTCTGTTGAAACAAGCGCGCGCCTGCTCCTGCCCGAGCGCCCGCCCGCCCGCCTGCATGGGATTTTGTCCTTTTGCTTGGTTTAAGACTTAAGCTTAACTAGTTTAGATTTATTTCTTCTAATTGACTTAAGATAACACCGTGGAACACTTTATTGATTGGATTTAATTCTTTTGTGAATAAATATGATATGGAATTTGATTTAGTATCATTTTGGGAATGTGGTTCATCTTTGATGTGCGGTTTGTATTGGTTTACCCTTGTGGTGATTTAATTGGAATGGTTCCCTACTTTGGAACCTTAAGTTGTTTATTCATGCTAAATTATTATTACTTAGCATTTATTTGGAAGCCCAGCTGCCATATTTGTTGCATCGGGCGATGGGAAAGATTATAATGGCAAAGCCAAGTCCATTATAATGTTGACCATTGTTTTGCCCCCTTCTATACCCCTTTTCCAGATTGGCCTTGGAAAAGATAAGTTAGCTTCCTTTGTGAATGTATCTAGCTACCGAGCATGACTTTGTGGCATGGCTCTTGTCCTTTGTGACACTTTTATGGTTATTGTTCCGGTACCGGGGATTTCTCTTCAGCTTTCATGCTATTATGAAGATGTTGATTGGTTGATTATTGAAGCTGCGCAGCGATTCTTTATTTGGATGTATCGTTTGGAAACCTTGGCTTATATCCTTTGTTATGTGTTTATTTCCGCTGCTATCTGTTATGTGATAACTGCTACGTGCTATCTATGATTTATTATTGTATATTGCATCTTAGCATGTCATGTAGTTGCATTAGTAACTTATTGAGATTTATCTCACCCCCTTTCTTTTATCTTTGTTTTTCCTTAACCCCCCCCAGGTGCTAAGGATTAGTCTCGCTGATCACGAGAATGAGGACGTCGAGTGTGGATACATTCTTTTGGGGAAAGTTGTTATAGGTTGGTTTACATTATATAAATGTGTAACCTTTTTGGGATAGTTGTACCAAACAATGACGTCATTAAGATTTGTATATTTATCTTTTGTTGGGTATAAACTTGTGGAAGTTTATGATAGTTGTATTTGGTGTTATCAAACTTGGATTTGTAAAACTTTGGATCATCACCTTTTGGTATCAAATGGAATTTTTAACTTCGGTATTTCACAGTTTTGGTTTTAAGTCGACGTCCAGATCGCGGTCTCGGGCCCGCGGGGTCCGGGGTCGCGACATGTTGATTAAATTAAATACAAGATAAAAGAAACATACCCTTGAAGATCGAATCCATGAACACGGACTTTAAGGTGTTAAAGTAAACACCCTCTATCGGTATCCACACGTCGAACAGATATCAAGAACACCTTCTTGATCTGGATTGCTAGACCCAAGGCTTGATGAAGAAACGATTTCTTTGTAAGAATTATTTTGCTTCATTGATTATTGAGTTATGATGATTCTCAATCTCAAAACTAATAATCCCCTCTATATGTGTGTAATTGTTTCTTAAACAACATGTTATGATTTCTAAAATCAACCATTAGGTTTCTCAAAACCCGACTGCACACATATATAATAGGGTATAAACCTAATTCCTTTTTGAGATCAGAATTCCTTGTCAAACAAGAGATCTGAACAAACTGTTTTCCATCTGGACAAATCATCCGTACGGATTGGTTGGGTGACTCCCAAACCATCCGTACGGATCCTTCTAGTAGGATCCAGTTTTTCCCGTTTTCTGTGCCTTATTCAATCCGTTCTATTGTGTGTGACCCAATAGGATTATACTAAGTTGGCAACGAGTCCGAACGAGTCAGAACCCGTAAGTCATAAGCGGATTCTAGCAAGCCATTATGACTACCCAATTAGTATAACTTTGAAAGCCCAAAGTAACCTTATAGAACATATCACAATCCCTTTGTCACACGATATCATATTGAACATAAGTCATGGTCTACGTCAACTTATGTTGTCCAATGCTTTCTCGATCTCGAGTAGATTGATATGAGAAAATAACATTGAACGCTTCAATTCATTTGGGTACGGCCGTACACTATTATCAATCTCACTCATCGAGTGGACAAGCAGATATCTCTCTTGAGAGAGGGACAAATCCCATCTAGACTTATCATTCTTCCCTACAAGAATCCGATTATGCCAATCGTAGCCTTTATAACTTCCCGGTTAGGGATAGCATTTGAGTACGTCAAACATAATGTTCATCATGTGGAAGACTATGATAATCTCAGGTCTAAGGATGAATGATATAACTATTATGAGATTTAATTATGACATTTGACCATGACATAAATCTCATAACGGGTCCATCCAGTACTTGTTCTCCAACATGTACCCACAAGTTTAATCCGCATCCTATGCGCTATAATCATCATATGATTATCCATTAAACTCATGCTAGCCCTTCATAAGTGCTAGGGACAATGATTATTATAATAAACATGCAAAAGATATAATAATCGGGTTTGTTATCTCTATAACAATGAAGCTATGATATAACACATATGCCTTTCTCAAGGCCTAGGGCATAATATCCAACAATCTCCCACTTGCACTAGGCCCAATCAACGCGTATCCAATAACCATTGAGCTTAGTTATGATCTCCATCATAATTGCAAACGAGCTTATGTAGGATAATTATTCTTGTTATTATCATGAGGTATTTTGCATATTTTGACATCTCCCATCTTTGACGATTTCTCGAGTAAGATAGAAATATCTGAGTATATGTCTAGATAAGATATTAGTCCCTTGACTTGTGTAATAATGATTATTGACACAATGAAGGTACAATAAATTAGTGACACTAGAAACGATTTCTAGTTTACTAATTAGAATCTTAATCTTAATATTTTTCTAGTTGCATCTCATGCCACTAGATACTCAACCTTTTGTAGAATAGTAATGGTCCATTTAGAACTCTTCTAACACCATTATTAGACGTAAACATGTATAAATACTGCAATATTTATCTTTAATGGTTTGTAAGAATGCATCTTTGTAACTATTTACAGAATCATCTTATATTCCGTCAAAGATCAAGAATGCATCCTTTAGTTGTTCTAAAGTACTTAAGGATGTTTCTTAACTAGTGACTTTCACTAGGATCCGATTGGTATTATCTCATCATACTCTCCAAGTATATGAGACATCCGGTCTTAGTATATTAACATGGCTTACATGATAGATCCAATTGCTGAAGCATATGGAATCCTAATCATGTACTCTTTGCTCATCAGTCTTCCAGTAAGACTAAATCTTGCAAAGATTAATGCCATTAAACTTTTGCAAGTGACCTCTCCAAGAGTCTTGCATAGTGAACCTTTCACTATATTGTCAATATTAGTACTTTGACTTTAACCAATCAACCTTTTAGATTTATCTCCATAAATCAGTCTAAGGATGTAGGCGTCTTCATCCAAGTCTTTCATTTAGAAACTCTTTCAGAATGAATTATATGTCAACAACATATATAAATGAGTAGGAATAATATTACGCTCCCACTAAATTTATTGTAATCACAAGTCTCATCTTTGATGAATTTCAAACTCTTTGAATAATTCATCAAAATGAAATTTCACTCCAAGTAGTTTGCTTCAATCCATCTCATGGATTTCTGCAACTTGCATATTTTATTAGAATTTTATATATCAAAACTTTTAGGTTGTATCAAACATATCCTAAAGTATGTTCCTGTTAAGGAATGCTATTTTTGATATCCATTTGTCATATTTCATATTCAAAATATGAAGTCCTGACAATAAGAATTCTAATAATATTAAGCATGACTATGGGTGATAAAGTTTCATCATAATCAACATTATGAATTAACTTTACTCAATTAGTCGTGCTTTATCAATATACACTTTTAGATTTTATGACTCCAAGTCATTGATCTAAATCCAGAGCGGACTTTGCATCTTGATAGGTAACAGGTCAATCATTCGCAATGATATTTTCCTAATTACTTTCTATTAGGAGAAATCAATATTTCTTGTTATAGATAGTATCCTATCAGTTATGCAAATTTCTTGTTTATACTTGAACGAATTTCCACAACTCCTTGTGAATATTTGTTCAACTTCCTGTTGGTGTTGGTGCCCTAGGCACGTTTGTTGAACGTTGTAAGTTATCATGATAATAAAGAGATAATAGGATTATTAATATGGCTCGTGTTTGCTTATAATAATCTCCGTCCCTAGAGCTTCTTAAGCACTAGTATAAAGGCTAAATGATCATGGGATGATCATGTTAGATTTATGGGTACTTGTTTGGAACAAGGTACTGGACATGACCCGCGGTATGAGATTTATGTCATGGTCAATGTCATATATAAATCTCATATTAGTTATGTCATTTGAATCCTTAGACATGAAGATATTATAGTCTTCCACTTGATGAATATTATGTTTGACATATTCAAACGCTGCCTTAACACGGTAGTTGTAAAGGGTATGATTGGCATGATTGGATTCACGTAGGGAAGAATAATAAGCCAAATGGATTTGTCCCTCTTCGGAGAGATGTCAAGCTTGGGCCCCTCGAATGAATGATGTTGGTGAAATGTTTGGCCAAACTCAAATGGATTGATTAGATCAATGTCATTTGGATTATCAACATATTCGGGATCGAGAAAAGTATTGAACAATACAAGTTGACTTGTTGACCATGACTTGTGTTCAATGACATCGTGGACAAAGGGATTATGACATGTTTTAAAAGGAATACGAACTTGTATCTAGTTATACTATTTGGGTAGGTATGAGGGTTTGCTAGAACCTAATCATATCTTATGGTTTCATGTTTGAACCCATTGCCAACTTAGTGTAATCCTAGAGGGTCACACACAAATAGAACGAATCGTAAAGGACTAAATAAGAATTATAGAAAAATATCAGTGTTTGGCTCTGGCACGGTCGTGCGCCTTAAAATGGCACGGTCGTGCCATAAATCCAAACCAAGGCAAACTTGTCGACATGATTGGCACGACCGTGCCAAATTACCAAGCACGACCGTGCCGAAAATGGACGGCTGGGGAATTCGCGCGGACTAGATGGCACGACCGTGCCAGATTGTAGGGCACGACCGTGCCAGTCAAGTCGGCCAGAATTCCTTGTTGCCTAATTTGGTGACGGGATTTAGGTTTCCTATGTCCTTAAGGGTTAAGGATTAGGACCTATTTAAGGATCCTTTTTACAGCCATTAGACATGATGTTGTGAGTTCCTCCATAAGGTTTTGAGAGGTTATTTTCTTGTTCTAAGATCCCAAAAGTGAAGAACAAGAATATTCATAATTCCATATAGTTCTTACAATTGTGAAAGTGTGTTTCATAATTTGGTCTAGCAACCAAGATCAAGTGTTCTTGATATTCGTTCGTGGTGTGGATACCGCTAGAGGGTGAAACTTATCATCTTCATAGTTCGTGATTCTTGCTTTGTTCGTGATCAAGATTTCAAGCCTCCATCGAATTCAAGGTTGCAAAATCAAAGGCATCAAGGGTTAGTATTCTAGTATTCATTATGTTGTATTTGACTTAATCATATGAATGGATCTATGGGCTTTGGGTTTCATAAATTTTAATTGCTAAATTCCGCTGCGCATGTTTGATCGAAACCCAATAGTGGTATCAGAGCCCCGTTCATGTTGATTATTTCAATACATAATCATGTTGTGTGTATATAAATTGTTTATGTGCCTAGCATGATTTGAATATTGGGATTATGATGTTTATGTGGTCTATGCGTTTTATGTGGTTTATTGTTTTATAAACTTTAATCGCGCTGTTCAATCGCAAATAAAATTATGGAGGATTTAAAATTGTTTGGATTATCAATTTTTGATTGGATCAAAGTTTTGATATTCTAGGGATTCAAGAATAAATCGTTTATACAAGGTTTTGATGATCATGGTGATTGGATCACCAAGAACACCAAATCCTAATTGAATCGGAAAAAACAATTTTGAGATAAATTTTGGAACTTTAAAAATTTGGATTTTTCGCAAGGGGTCCGACCGGACCCAAGCCTTGACCCGGCCGGACCTAGGGTTTGACGCGGGGGTAGGGTTTGGGTTTTGGGTGTGGATCTTGGGTTTAAATCTCCTATTTGTTTTAGTCTTGTGATTCTAAGATTAGTTCAAGGTTTGGATGGCTAATCTACGTTCATCGAGATTGTGTTTCCCAAACTTGATCGCAATCAAGGTTTCAAAGATAAAACGAAATTAGAATTATGAAGAGTTCATAATTGTTAAAATTGAGAAACAAAGTTCTTGATTCAATGATTGGAGATCCATGTGGAATTGTGAATGCAATTGGCCTACGTTCATCGAGACCATCTATTGCTTAGTTTCGGCCACATGGACTACTTTCTTGGTTTCTTGAATTAGTGCGGAATTGTGGTTGCCTAATGGCTTAGTTCGGCCGCATTTCTTGTTGTCTTGATTTGGAGATGATAGCCAAGGTTCAAAGAGTCTCATCCTCATAATTATAGAGAAACTAATGACACATAAATATTATGCTTAAATTAATGATTATTAATTTAGTGGCTAAACTTGATGCGTAACATGTTTATCTTATGTGCTCATAAATGTGTTGTATGATATATGATAATAAACCTTCAAGAAAGTTTTAAGTCCCTTTTGCCATGCCATGATTAAAACACTTGCTAGTATATGAGTAATTTCAATGTAGTTTTCGCCCTAGCGAGGTGCATTAACTTTATTTATGTATGAGCAAGATAGATAATGTGGGCACGCCCTAGCGAGGAACATTAACTATACGTTTAAAATGGTTGGACTTAACAAGGCGTCAAAACAGTTTTGGGCCTAGGCAAAGATGAGATTAAACATGCTTTTGAAATTAGATCCCTAAGAATCATATTGGATATGATTGATAAGAAATTGTCTACCTAATTAATTTGATTTTGTGTAATCCGCCTCCGCGGACTTGAAATTAAATTAAAGATGGATCTTAGCCTAATTTAAAAGAATCTCAGAAAAAGGATCTAAGAGTCATATTGGATATGATTGACAGGGTTGTCTACCTAATTAATTTGGTTTTGTGTAATCCGCCATAGCGGACTTAAAATCAAATTAAAGTTGGGTCTTAGCCCATTTAAATTATATTATACATTGGATGTATAAGAAGGTTTTATAATTTAGTGGGAGTATTTTTGGAAAATACATTATTTATCTCTTTAATGAGATTGGTACTTGTAAAATTTTGGAAATTTTGCATAAGTTGTAGATGACAACTAAAATCGTTGCGATTAATCCTTGTTAAGGATAAAGCTTCAAAAGAATGGTACAAACTTCATGGATTGGATCCTGAGCCTAAGAATGGTTCTAAGGCAAGAAGATGGGTTGTACATTCTTGATGGGCCTATTCCTAAAGAACCCAAAGCCGGAATAGACAATCACAAGAATCATGAGTATGATTCTAGGAATGTGAGTTGTCTTATGCTCGCGATTATGTGCTCAAAACTCCAACAAAGTTTGGAACTTGTAGAAGCCTATCAGATAGGCGTGGAGTTGAGATACATGTTTCAAAGAGAAATCTAGGCAAGAGAGGTATAAAACCATTATTGCATTCACTTCTTGCAAAAGGAGTAAAGGGCAATAAGTGGAACCTCACATGCTTAAGATAAATGCTACGTAGAGCATCTTGAGAAACTTGGTTGTCCAATTGGATTGGAGCAAGCCATGGATCTCATTCTTGATTCATTGTTTAAATGTTATGATCACTTAGTGATGGAATATTACATGCTTAAAATGAATAAGAATTTCTTTGAATTGCATTAACATGCTGAAAAACTGCGAAGATGAAGATATTGGAGAATGGTTCTCCAATGCTCATAGTTCATGATGGAAAGAGGCCAAATGCCAAAAGAAAAGTAAGACAAGAGTTGTCAATCCTAAAGGAAATAATTTTGGTTATAATAATAACTCTAATAGATGCAATTTGGTAAAATGGCAATTGGATTGATCATTTAGAATTGTAGTCAAAATTTTGGGTGATCAATAAAAGGAATGGTAGTGGGACTACCACTCGGAATATTTATGTTATAAATTATTCTTTCTAAATTTAATTATTGGGTATTGGATACCAGAATAATTAGTAAGATGAAAGACTACTTATAGTAAAGTTTTATCTACAAACAGTAATGATGCAATGGTTGCAACATTGTTCGTAGAACACTTGTAAAGTGACTTTACTGATGAAGTAGAAAACATTATTTTGCTATAAGATAATGAAGGATATTAATTTCTTATTTGGAATAAGAAAAGTTCTTTATTTATTATGATTTACTTCATTGTGTTATCATATAAATAACTCTTATATCCTAAATCTTGAAGAACGAAATAATAACTGAGACTATAACATAAATAATTAAAATTCTTTATGCATTATTGTTTTGATCAAATAAATGAGAAATGCATATCTAAAATTATATGGGACAGAGTTTTAAGTCATATGATTTGGAATCACATGATTTATGCAAATCTTATTTACTTGGATCAAGACATCTTTTACTATGATTGGTAAAAAGGATAATGTCTTAATTGACCCAATACATTTCGATGTGTATGGTGCATTAAGAAGAAATGCTAAAAGAGAATTTTGGTTATACTTGGTAAAACTATTCAAAAATTATGATTGGATCATGATGATGAATAATTAAACCAAGAATGTGACAGTCATCATTAAAGTTATGAAATGGTTTCACAAATTAACTTCACTAAGAATATCATTATAAATGATATGTCTGCGTGGAAGTATAAGAACCTTATTGGATACGGTTCGTTGGATGACAAAGTCAAAGTGATCTTCTATTATTCATTTTGGGGTTATGTATTTAAAACCGCTATGATTATACTAATCTGAATTCCATCAAGAGAGGTTAAATGGTGAAAGAAAACTCGGTTTGTCTTTCATAAAGATTTAAGATGGTGAGACCCTTTTGGAAATGAGTTGTCTGGGACACACTCACATTTAAATCTAATAAATATATATTTTCATGGGATATCCTAAGGAAACTTGAGGATAATAATTTTACTCATAAGAAACAAATGGTTTGTTAATTATGATGATACATTTCTAGATAAATGGTTTATCTCTAAAAGAATCAGTGGGAGTAAAATGTATCTCGAATGGTCCGAGACCTAGAAAATATATTTTAACCTAAGATGGAAGTTGAACAAGTTTTCACAAGGAGTCGTGAAAAGTCTGTTCAAGATATACAAATACTTGCAATACATGATAGGATACAATCTATTAGTAGAAATATTGGATATTTCGAAATAGAAAGTATTGAGGTAAAGTTCATTTAGAATGAAGGATTTACCACCTATCAAAGATGCAATATCAAATCCACATTTAGATTAATGGCTTGGAGTCATAAAATCTAAAAGGCAATTCATGCATAATAATCAAGTTTGGAACTTGATCATTCTAACCTAAGGTGTAAAAACCAAAGGAGATGAATGACTTTTCTTGGAGAAAAACTTACATGGGTAGCAAGAAACTTATTAGAATTTTCATAGTCACATGTTCATATTTGGAATATGAAATTTGGCAAAATGATGTCAAAACAAGCGTTCCTCAACGGGAACTCACTTAAGGATGTATTGGATACAACCTAAAGGTTTTGATAGTCAAGAAAATTCTAAAAGGTATGAAAGTTGCGAAGATTCATTGGATGTATTGAAGCAAGCTTTTGGGAGTTGGAATCTCCGTTTTGATAAGTCATAAATTTGGATTGATCAAGAACGAAGATGAATCTTGTATATACAAGCAGATTAGTGGGAGCATGGTGCTATTCCTTATCTAATATGTGGATGACATATTGCTCATTGGAAACGACATTCCTAAACTTTAATCTGTAAAGAATTGGTTAAGAAAGTGTTTCGCAATGAAGAATATGGATGAAGCCGCATAAGTCATTGGCATTAAGATCTATAGAGATAGATCAAGGAAGCTAAATGGTTTAAAGCCAATGTACATACATTGACAAAGTCATAAGAAGATTCTGCAAGGAAAATTCTAAGAGAGGACATTTGTCAGTGTTACATGGAGTTTCTCTAAGCAAGACTCAATGTCCTAAAGACAAAAGATGAGCATGAGAAAATGAATGAGATGCCATTTGCTTCGGAAATTGGATCCATGATGCCATGATAAGTACTAAGGCGGATATATCTAATGCTTGGAGCATGACGAGTAGATATCAATCTGACAACCGGTGAGAGTCACTGGATGGCTGTGAAACAATTCTTAAAGCACTTTAGAAGGACTAAAGATTTGTTTTGATCTATGGAGGGATGGAAGATGATCTCGTCGTATATGGGTACACGGATGCATACTTCCAAACTGACAAAGATGAAAAATCGCAATTGAGTTTTATTAACAATAGTGAAGCTGTAAGTTGGAATGGTTCCAAGCAGAGTACAGTCACTAATTCTGAGACTAAATCTAAGTATATAGCCGCATTGGATGCCGCAAAGGAAATTGTTTGGATTAAGAAGTTCATGGGTGAACTTAAGATGGTTCCTAGCATTGCTAATCTAATAGACCTTATTAGTAATAATAGTGGTGCTATTGATCAAGCAAAGGAACCAAGAGCACATCCTAAATCCAAACACATACTTAGACGTTTTCTTATCGTTCGATTAATCGTTGATAAGGGATACGTAAACATATACAAAGTACCAACTAATGATAACGTTACAGACACGCTAAACAATGGGAATTCCATAAAGCTAAACATGATGGTCATGTTAGGTCCATGGGTATTGGATACCTAGGGAATTGGGCCTAGGTCAAGTGGGAGAATGTTGGTGTTGGTGCCCTAGGCACGTTTGTTGAACGTTGTAAGTTATCATGATAATAAAGAGATAATAGGATTATTATTATGGCTCGTGTTTGCTTATAATAATCTCCGTTCCTAGAGCTTCTTAAGCACTAGTATAAAGGCTAAATGATCATGGGATGATCATGTTAGATTTATGGGTACTTGTTTGGAACAAGGTGCTGGACATGACCCGCGGTATGAGATTTATGTCATGGTCAATGTCATATATAAATCTCATATTAGTTATGTCATTTGAATCCTTAGACATGAAGTTATTATAGTCTTCCACTTGATGAATATTATGTTTGACATATTCAAACGCTGCCTTAACACGGTAGTTATAAAGGGTATGATTGGCATGATTGGATTCACGTAGGGAAGAATAATAAGCCAAATGGATTTGTCCCTCTTCGGAGAGATGTCAAGCTTGGGCCCCTCGAAGGAATGATGTTGGTGAAATGTTTGGCCAAACTCAAATGGATTGATTGGATCAATGTCATTTGGATTATCAACATATTCGGGATCGAGAAAAGTATTGAACAATACAAGTTGACTTGTTGACCATGACTTGTGTTCAATGACATCGTGGACAAAGGGATTATGACATGTTCTAAAAGGAATACGAACTTGTATCTAGTTATACTATTTGGGTAGGTATGACGGTTTGCTAGAACCTAATCATATCTTATGGTTTCATGTTTGAACCCATTGCCAACTTAGTGTAATCCTAGAGGGTCACACACAAATAGAACGAATCGTAAAGGACTAAATGGGAATTATGGAAAAATATCAGTGTTTGGCTCTGGCACGGTCGTGCGCCTTAAAATGGCACGGTCGTGCCATAAATCCAAACCAAGGCAAACCTGTCGACATGATTGGCACGACCATGCCAAATTACCAAGCACGACCGTGCCGAAAATGGACAGCTGGGGAATTCGCGCGGACTAGATGGCACGACCGTGCCAGATTGTAGGGCACGACGTGCCAGTCAAGTCGGCCAGAATTCCTTGTTGCCTAATTTGGTGACGGGATTTAGGTTTCCTATGTCCTTAAGGGTTAAGGATTAGGACCTATTTAAGGATCCTTTTTACAGCCATTAGACATGATGTTGTGAGTGCCTCCATAAGGTTTTGAGAGGTTATTTTCTTGTTCTAAGATCCCAAAAGTGAAGAACAAGAATATTCATAATTCCATATAGTTCTTACAATTGTGAAAGCGTGTTTCATAATTTGGTCTAGAAACCAAGATCAAGTGTTCTTGATATTCGTTCGTGGTGTGGATACCGCTAGAGGGTGAAACTTATCATCTTCATAGTTCGTGATTCTTGCTTTGTTCGTGATCAAGATTTCAAGCCTCCATCGAATTCAAGGTTGCAAAATCAAAGGCATCAAGGGTTAGTATTCTAGTATTCATTATGTTGTATTTGACTTAATCATATGAATGGATCTATGGGCTTTGGGTTTCATAAATTTTAATTGCTAAATTCCGCTGCGCATGTTTGATCGAAACCCAACACTTCCATCTTAGGTTCCATGTCATTTTTGGGTCTCGAACTCTTCGAGATACAGTTTACTCCCACTAGTTCTTTTAGAGATAAACAATTTATCTAGAAAGTACTATTTAGAGTAACAAACGATTTGTACTCTAAGGGTGTAAAATTAATATCATTAAGATATCCATGGAATTACATTTATAAGATTTAGGTGTGATTTTGTTCGAGACAACACTTTTCTCAAAAGCATCACATCACAGATCTTTATGAAAGATAAACCAAGTTTTCTTTCATTCCATATCTCATATGGCATTAGTCGAACCTCCTTAGATGCAACTCAAGTTAGTGTAAGCGCAGCTGTTTCCAGCACATAATCCAGAAGGATAATTAAAGATCAGTTTGACTTATTATGAGACGAAAAACTGTGTTTTAACAGACAATCTGTAAACTTCTGGAACATCATCCGTACGGCTGCTTTTTCAGATTCTGTTTTTTCTTAAATTGCAGACTTTCTGCAGAATTCTCATCGAGTCCAAGGCTCAAATATCATTACTTTGATCTAATCAGGAGTACATCAATACTTTTGCCATGAGTGTGTTGAAATCCTTTCTAGCATTGTTACTTTAATAAAACTACATACATCAAAATGTATAGTTTCAAAAGAGTACTTCCCTCTTACTACTATTAGTAAAAGATGTCTTGATAAATTTCTAAGATTCACATCTATCACATGGATTCGAAACATATGAATTTAAAAGTCCGTCCCATATGGATTTTAGATATGTGTTTCTTATCATTTGATATAGACATTAATGCTTTTTAAGAATGCAACGCTTACACCCTTAGATTCAGATTTCCATTATTTACGTTATAATCATTTTTTTTTGTTCTTCCAAGATAAGGATATAAAGTCCCATTTATATGAATAGCAATACATAAAGCAAATTCATATATATTGGAAGCACTTTCTTATTCGAAATAGGAAATATCCATAATCTTGTAATGAAGAAACCAAAATAATATTTCTACTTAAAAAAGAACATAGCAACATTGTTCAAAACAAATATGAACACTTATTAGGTAAAGACACTTCGCAAGTTCCTATGATTAATGTTGCAACCATATTGCATCATTATGCCAATAGGTTAATCTTTACCCTTACAAGTGAAATTTTAACATAAATACTGAAGTGGTAGTCCAACTACCCTTCCCTTTGATCTTTTAATTCAAATGGTACTTTTCACCAACGGTCATCCTATTGCCAAGGTACAAATTACATTCTTTGGATTTTAGGGTTTGCCACAAATATTTCCTTTTAGGCTTGACAACTTTTGTCTTGCCTTTATCTTAAATCCTGTCCTTATTTACCTTTAGGAGTTTGAGAAGGTTTCCATTTGATATTAAGACATAGCATTTTAATCATCAAATGTCGCTTATGAATTAATGTTCAAATCTGTTTGTTAGTTCCAAACTAACTTGATTATCAAGCCATATCAAGGTAATT
Source organism: Campanula takesimana (assembly GCA_026119855.1). Classification (NCBI taxonomy): domain Eukaryota; kingdom Viridiplantae; phylum Streptophyta; class Magnoliopsida; order Asterales; family Campanulaceae; genus Campanula; species Campanula takesimana. Next base: position 1,328,239 of record JAOWBW010000203.1, on the reverse strand, counting down.
CATATAGTATCTCTCCATGTTCGAAAACATGATAACTTATTGACATACCTTTCATTCATCAAATGAATGTTAGACTCTAATCAATCTCAAACTTTTTCTTGCCTTTCTTGCTTGTAGGAACGCTTTCTACGTGATTGCTTATCAAATAAGCATCCATTATGTTTCAGATACTTCTAAAGTTCTAAACATATGGTAGCAAGTCATAAGACAATTGACATCTATAGAATCATCCACATGTTTCTAATAAATGTCTTTGTCCATACCTTAAGCATTAGGTTTCTTAGAAATAGGATTTATTAAGAATTCATAACTTTCGATCTTGCTTTAGAACAATTCTTAAGCTCATGACTAGGTCATGGAAGTTAATCTTATTCTTCTTAAAGTGGGGTCAATCGCAGTAATTATACATGATTATAGTTTAGACATTCTACGAAATATGCAAATAAATATACATATATATTTCATACCATTATCATTTAGAGACATTTATGTATTTCATAATACTCCCACTAAATTATACACCTTCAAATACAACAATTGTATAATATAATTTAAGTAGGCTAAGATCCGTATTTCACCCAACTTTGAGTCGGCTAGAGCACGACTGCTCAAAATCAAGTTATTTAGGTAGATAACTCTTTATCAATCACATCATATGTGACTCTTAGATCTTTTATGAGATTGTTAGACATCTTATGTCAAACATGTTTTAATCTCATCTGTGCCTTAGGCCCAAAACTGTTTTGATAGCCCAATTAAGTCAACCATTTTAAACCTATAGGAAACTCTGATTCACTCATCTTGCTCATAGATGAATAGAATTAATGCGCCTACGCTAGGGCGTAACCCACATAAAACTACCCATGTACTCACAAGTGTTTTAATCATGGATTGGCACTTGACTTAAGTTTTAAGAAGGTTATTTGCTTAGATATGTACATCATATATTTAATTATGTCAAACATAGTATAATATAGTCTTTGCATAATGATGTTAACTAATCCAATTAATTAACAGAAGCAAATCTTGTGATTTAATTATGAAGCAACATAATGGGGCCGGAATCTAAATTATCTGTAAACAATTTACAGATTGGATATTTCATTCGCATTCCCAGAAACAAGCGTAAGCCTGCCATTGGTTCATGCAATGAATTAATCCAATATAGTTTCCTTCTCTGCAAACTATTTGCACTTTGTATAGGCGATAAATTCTGAAACTTTGAGATTACACTAACCTTAAACTCCTTTAAGATTATGATCTCAGTAACTGTCTGGACTTATGAACTGAAATCTGTTTCAGGAACACGGTTTCCAAAACCTGCCGTCTGAAAACGATCAGAATCAGTATGCCCAAACCATCCGTACGGATGTTTCTGGAAGCATCCAGATTTATCTGTACAGCTCTTTCATACACGTCACATAAACTCTGAACTCTTCAGAATTCTGAAACTATATCCGCAGAGCATCTGAAATTGAAAGCACAAAGTGCACGGCCGAAACTAAGCCAAAAGGCATCCACATTTTCGTGCTAAGATCAAGAACCAGCAACTTCTCTATAACGGTCAAACTAAGCCAAAAGGCATCCACATTCCCGTATAGATTGGATACTTGTTTCAAGATCTTTCATTGTCTCTTAATCTCACAGATTACAGCAGTTCTAAACTCTTTAGAACTCTATTTCTGCAATTCTTTTTGAATTCTTCGGCCGAAAACTGTTTCAGGAAACACGGTTTCGGAAACCAACCGTCTGAAAGCAGTTTTCCAGATTTGAATTCTGTAAACAATTTACAGAACAATCTGAACATCAGAAAACAAATCAAATCTGAGAATTTCCTAACTATCCGTACGGATCAGTTTGGCATCATCCAAACCATCCGTACGGATCCTTGGTAGGATCCCAGATTTTCCAGGTTTTTCAGAATTTCAGAAATTCGACCAATCCAATATCATGTTTATATTAATCAGATTACAGAAACATGAATTTATAGATTACGAATTTAATTAGATCTAATCAATATCATGAATAACAATTTACAACATATACAAATTAGATCTATATTATCAATACACATAATCCAATTATTTATTGTAACCCAACATGCAATTATTTATATAGATCAAATCAATATAATAATCACATAATCCCCAGATTATCATGCTCTTAAATTTCATATCGCATATAAAATTCAAATCACACATTCATCTTTATCATCATGCAAAATTCATATAATCGGATTAAATAATTTAAACATGATGTATTAAAATAATCACCAACGAACGGGGTTCTGATACCACTGTTGGGTTTTGATGCATCATGCGCAGCGGAATAAACAGATAAAATCAAACACCCAAGAGCCCGGATCCGTGCATGTTGATTAAATTAAATACAAGATGAAATAAACATACCCTTGAAGATCGAATCCATGAACACGGACTTTAAGGTGTTAAAGAAAACACCCTCTATCGTATCCACACACGTCGAACAGATATCAAGAACACCTTCTTGATCTGGATTGCTAGACCCAAGGATTGATGAAGAAACGATTTCTTCGTAAGAATTATTTTGCTTCATTGATTATTGAGTTATGATGATTCTCAATCTCAAAACTAATAATCCCCTCTATATGGTGTAATTATTTCTCAAACAACATTTTATGATTTCTAAAATCAACCATTAGGTTTCTCAAAACCCGACTGCACACATATATAATAGGTATAAACCTAATTCCTTTTGAGATCAGAATTCCTTTTCAAACAAGAGATCTGAACAAACTGTTTTCCATCTGAACAAACCATCCCGTACAGATTGGTTGGGTGACTCCCAAACCATCCGTACGGATCCTTCCAGTAGGATCCAGTTTTTCCAGTTTTCTGTGTCTTATTCAATCCGTTCTATTGTGTGTGACCCAATAGGATTATACTAAGTTGGTAACGAGTCCGAACGAGTCAGAACCCGTAAGTCATAAGCGGACTCTAGCAAGCCATTATGACTACCCAATTAGTATAACTTTGAAAGCCAAAGTAACCTTATAGAACATATCACAATCCCTTTGTCACACGATATCATATTGGACATAAGTCATGGTCCACGTCAACTTATATTGTCCAATGCTTTCTCGATCTCGAGTAGATTGATATGAGCAAATAACTTGAACACTTCAATTCATTTGGGTACGGCCGTACACTATTATCAATCTCACTCATCGAGTGGCCAAGCAGATACTCTCTTGAGAGAGGGACAAATCCCATCTTGACTTATCATTCTCCCTACAAGAATCCGATTATGCCAATCGTAGCCTTTATAACTTCCCGGTTAGGGGTAGCGTTTTGAGTACGTCAAGCATAATGTTCATCATGTGGAAGACTATGATAATCTCAGGTCTAAGGATGATGATATAACTATTATGAGATTATAATTATGACATTTGACCATGACATAAATCTCATAACGGGTCTATCCAGTACTTGTTCTCCAACATGTACCCACAAGTTTAATCCGCATCCTATGCGCTATAATCATCATATGATTATCCATTAACTCATGCTAGCCCTTCATAAGTGCTAGGGACAATGATTATTATAATAAACATGCAAAAGATATAATAATCAGGTTTGTTATCTCTATAACAATGAAGCTATGATATAACACATAGGCCTTTCTCAAGGGCCTAGGCATAATATCCAATAGAAGTAACATTAGTTAGGTTTGGCTGCCCCTTGAAAGAGCAAAAGGAAAATATTTAAGCCGTAACTGTTCGTCAGAAACCCCCTCCTTAACTGGAAATCCCGACACAATCATCATATACTCTCTCAAAAAGTTTAAAGAATCTTCAGCGGGAAGACCCTGGAATTTAGGCAGCTGACTAAAGTAATGCCCCTTCGCTCATAGGTCTTAGCTGCATCAGTCAAGATAATGCACGACACCGATGTGTCGACCTTGGGCCTAGCAGACTACTCTTTTCATTAATGGATTTCCATCTCTTCAACTAACTCTTCTTCCTCGCTGGAAAGAAGCTTCTGGTTCACTTAGATGAACTTCTGACTCGGTGACAAAAGCCTTCAGATTCGATATCTGATTCCTGAATAGGGGGAATGCCCCTCTCAAGCTTATCGATATTATCGTTCACAGGGACCAACTCGGGATCCAAGGAACGCCTACCAAACATACACCGTTAAATTAACTTGTAAATCAAACAAGTCCCCGGCAACGGCGCCAAAAACTTGATGGTTAAAATCCCTGTGTAATAAAACCTTGCAAGTGTAACAAGTCACCGAGGGAAAGTAGCAATGTACAAAAGTAAGGGTCGAACCACAGAGACTTGAGTGAAACACAAGTTGATTTAATTAGTGTGAACGTAACCAAAGGGGGTTGTATTAATTGTTGATTAAACTAATTGCATAAATAAATAACAGAAATAAATAAACTAAGAATTTGATCAGATTATGAGAAGTATTCAAATATTGGATTTCAATTTACCATCATTCTATGTTCTTTTCGTTAATGACAAACATCAATTCCATTCTAGAGTTCATTCACTTTTAAAAGAATTGGGATGGTTCGGTCGCCGGATTACAATTCTAATATTTCCTTATTGTTTATATATTCCACAAGGTCAATATATTCAATTAAAAAATCTTGAAGCTCCTAAGAATAATAAAACCTAAATTAATTTGAATTCCGCAAGGTCCTCAATTTAATCTATTCAATCAAGCAACAGTCAACGTATTAATTACCCAAATTAATGGCGCGTTTAATACCTTATTGTTAAAAGGCCAATTTGTATCTTAACATACAATTAAAATCCCTAAAACATGGAGTTAAGAATACTTGTTGAACTAGAACGGAGAAGAATTGGAAGAATTATAACAAAAACATAGAAATCCGGTAAAGTTACTTCCAATATATGAATAATAAATTTAGCTACTCATAATATTAATCAAAACCATTACAAGAAAATAAGAAAAACCTGGAATAAATCTTTGATGCTTGTTCTTGAATAATTCTAACCTTGAATCTTGAATAAAAGTATATCCCAAATAATGTGGATGGAGTGTTTATATTTATGCTAGGGCTAAGGAGGTGTAAAAATATGAAAAACCCTAGGATTTCATGTTGAAAAAGGATAAATAAAGTGTTGGTGGCCGAATTCCCCAGGAGCCATTGGTATTTTGAGTTTCCAAAAATTTCCTCCAAAAATTTCGCAAAGGTCCTCCGAAAATTCCAGAAAAGCCCCTGGAATTTGAAAATTCCTGAAAAGCCCCTCAAAATTTGGATAATTCCCGAAATGTCCTTAGAAAATCCCCTGAGGTCCCTAGGCGAGTGGGCGCTTGTTAGGCACCAAGTGGGCGCTTACTATGGCCAGAAACTGCTATTTTTTCTCTCCAAAGACCAAGTGGGCGCCTGGTATGGACCAGGCGGGCGCTTGGTGCTTCACTGATTATCGCGCAATCTTCCGGAGGCCATAACTTCTTCATACGAACTCTGATTTGGACGTGTAAACTATCGTTGGAAAGATATTTTTGAGTACTATCCAATGGAATTGATTTAAAAGAAGTCACATCTATTTATCTTTATATTCTGGTCCGTTATTTATCCTTCCTTTTCGCGCTTTAACGATCATGAATCCATACATTCTTTCGCTCCTTCCCTATACTCATAAGAACTCCAAAAACCATCAAAACACCCAAGGTTGAGCATATAATAAGTCATAGAAGTATATGATTTAGATGGGTAAAAACACATCCATCATTGGGCAATTAGTCCAGATCGTTTACCTCCATCCTTGGCTCATCTCTTTGTAGAAACCAAGCAGGAGATGTCTCTTTCATCGACGTCCATAGAAAAGTCCTTCCATGTTATCCTTGCCCGCTCTTATGGTCCTTTGTAGGTCGTTCTTTGCTATACTTGAGCTCGGTACCAACGAGCAGGACTGTTAGAAATTGACAGTATTGTTGGATATTATGCCCCAGGCCCTTGAGAAAGGCCTATGCGTTATATCATAGCTTCATTGTTATATAGATAACAAACCCGATTATTATATATTTTTCATTTTTACTATAATGATCATTCTCCCTAGCACTTATGAAGAGCTAGCATGAGTTTAATGGATAATCATATGATGATTATGGTGCACAGGATGCGGATTAAACTTGTGGGTACTTATTGGAGAATAAGGTACTGGATAGACCCATTGTGAGATTTATGTCATGGTCAAATGTCATAATAAAATCTCATAATAGTTATATCATTTGATATCCTTAGACCTGAGATTATCATAGTCTTCCACATGATGAACATTATGTTTGACGTACTCAAACGCTACCCTTAACCGGGTGGTTATAAAGGCTGCGATTGGCATAATCGGATTCATGTAGGGAAGAATTATAAGTCAAGATGAGATTTGTCCCTCTCTCAAGAGAGATATCTGCTTGGCCACTCGATGAGTGAGATTGATGATAGTGCATGGCCATGCCCAAATGAATTGATGTGTTCAATGTCATTTTCTCATATCAATCTACTCGGGATCGAGAAAGCATTGGACAACATAAGTTGACGTGGACCATGAGTTATGACCAATATGATATCGCGTGACAAAGGGATTATGATATGTTATATAAGGTAACTTTAGACTTTCAAAGTTGTACTAATTGGGTAGTCATAATGGCTTGCTAGAGTCCGCTTATGACTTACGGGTTCTGACTCGTTGCGAATTAGTATAATCCCATTGGGTCACACACAATAGAACGGATTAGAAAAGGCTGAAAATCTGAGATTTTCTGGACTACGACCGTACGGACGAAATGGTGGAGTACGGCTCCATAGGAGCTGTACGGCTGCTATGGTCAGCACTGGTCAGTTTGTTCAGAATTCTTGAATGTCAAGGAATCCCAATCCCAAACGGAATTAGGTCAAACCCTCATATAAGATATGCAGCCGGGTTTGACAGCATCTAATGGTGATTTGTGAAATCATAATACATTGTTTTAGAAACAATAAATTATAGAGAGGTAGGAATATTTATTTTGAGATTGTGAATCATCAAAATACAATAATCAATGGAGCGAAATAATTCCTACGAAGAAATCGTTTCTTCATCAAGACTTGGGTCTAGCAATCCAGATCAAGAAGGTGTTCTTGATATCCGTTCGACGTGTGGATAACGATAGAGGGTGTTTGCGTTAGCACCTTAAAGTCCGTGTTTATGGATGCGATCTTCAAGGGTTAGTTTCTTTCATCTTGTATTTAATCTAATCAACATGCACGGATCCAGGCTCATGGGTGTTTGATCTTATGTTTATTCAGCTGCGCATGATGCATCAAAACCCAACAGTGGTATCAGAGCCGCATTCACCGTTGATTATTTTAATACATCATGTTTAAATTATTTAATTCGATTATATGATTTTGCATGATGATAAGATGAATATGTGATTTGAGTTTTATATATGAGATATAAATTTATGAGCATGAATATGGGGATTATGTAATTATTATATTGATGTTATTTATATGAATAATTGCATGTTTGGATTATCAATAAATAATTGGATTATGTGTATTGATAATTTAGATCTAATTTGTATATGTTATAAATTGTTTATTCATGATATTGATTAGATCTAATAAAATTCGTAATTTGTAAATTCGTATTGGTTTAATCTGATTAATGCATGAACACGATATTGGGATCGATCGAATTTGAAAAATTATGGAAATCTGGAAAACTGGACTAAGGAACCGTACGGCTACCTTGGCGGCGCACGCCTCCTGGTCTGCCGTACAGAGGCCCTAGAGTTTTCTGGAAGATTTGTTGTTTTCTGGTTTTCTGATTGTTCTGTAAATCGTTTACAGAATTCGAATCAGAAATCGAATTTATTTTCACATGACTGGTTTTCGAAACCGTGTTTCCTAAAATATGATTCAATCCAAAAAATTGCAGAAATCAGAGTTCTGAAGAGTTCAGAATTGCTGTAATCTTTGAAATTGATGAGACAATAAATGATCTTGAAACAAGTGACCAATATATACGGGAATGTGGATGCCTTTTGGCTTAGTTTCGACCATATAGAGAAGTTACTTGGTTTCTTGATCTTAGTACGGGATTGTGGATTCCTTTTGGCTTAGTTTTGACCGTGCGTTTTGTGCTCTCAATTTATAGATGTTCTGCGGAAACAAAAGTTTCAGAATTTATCCCTATGAGCAAAATGCAAATTGTTTGCAAGAGAAGGAAAATAAATTTGGATTAATTCATTGCATGGACCAATGGCAGGCTCACGCCTTGTTTCTGGGAATGCGAATGAAATATCCAATCTGTAAATTGTTTACAGATGATTTAGAATCCGTCCCCATAAAGTTGCTTCATAATTAAATCATAAGAGTTTGCTTCTGTTAATTAATTTGATTAGTTAACATCCTTTACGCAAAGACTATTTTATATTATGTTTGACATAATTAAATATATGATGCATGTCTCTTTATAAATGAACCTTCATAAAATTTTAAGTTTTATGCCACCCACTATTTAAACACTTGTGAAGTACCTTGATCGCTTCGGTGTGGTTTATCTTCCAAAGAAGGGCACATCATTCTATCATTGAGAAGCAAGATGAGACAAAGGTTGTCTATACGTTTAAAGTGGTCAAACTTAATTAGGCTATCATAACGATTATGAGCCTAAGGCATAAGATGGGATTAAAACATATATGACATAAGATGTCACAAATCCCATAAAGGATCTAAGAGTCACATGTGATGTGATTGATAATGAGTTATCTACCTAAATAACTTGGTTTTGAGGTTCATGCCAAAGTAGACTCACAAATCAAGTCAAATATGGATCTTAGTCCATTTAAATTATATTATACAAGAATTGTATTTGAAGGTGTATAATTTAGTGAGAGTATTTATGAAATACTTTAATATCTCTATATGATAATGGTATGAAATATATGTGTATATTTATTTGCATATTGTGTAGAATGTTTTGAACTATAATCATGTATAATTACTGCAATTGACCACACTTAAAGAGAATGAGATTAACTTCCTTGACCTAGTCATGAGCTTAAGAATCGTTCTAAAGCAAGAACGGAAGTTATGAATTCTTAATAAATCTTATTCCTAATAAACCTAATGCCTTAAGGACAGACAAAGACATTAATTAGATACATGTGGATGAATCTATGGATGTCAATTGTCCTACGACTTGCTACCATATATTTAGAACTTAAGAAGTTTCTCAAATATATGGATGCTTATGTGATAAGCAATTACGTAGGAAGCGTTCCTGCAAGCAAGAAAGGCAAGAAAAATTTGAGATTGATTAGAGCCTAACATTCATGTGATGAATGAAAGGTATGTTAATAAGTCCTCATGTTTTGAACGTGGAGATACATATTAGTTACCTTAATTGGCTGGTTATCAAGTTAGTTTGGAACTAACAAACTTATTTGATATTAATTCATAAGCGACATTTGATGTTTAAAATGCTATGTCTTAATATCAAATGGAAAACTTCTCAAACTCTAAATGTTAATAAAGAATAAGGATTTAAAATAAAGGCAAGACAAGAGTTGTCAAGCCTAAAAGAAAAATTTGTGGCTAAACCTAAAATCCTGAGGATGTAATTGCTACTATGGCAATATGATTGACCATTGGAGAATTACAGTATGAATCAAAAGATCAAAAGGAAGGGTAGTTGGACTACCACTTCAAGTATTTATGTCTATCTTTCTACATCTAAGTTCTTGGGTATTGGATACCGGATATAGATCCCACATTTGTATGAATGTGTAAGACTTGAGAAATATAAAGACTACTTAAGGAAGGTAAAGATTAACCTATGTGGTAATAATGATGCAAAGGTTGCAACATTAATCATAGGAACTTGCGAAGTGTCTTTACCTAGTGGGTTCATATTTGTTTTGAACAAATGTTGTGATGTTCTTACTTTAAGTAGAAATATTATTTTAGTTTCTTCATTAGAAGATTATGGATGTTTCTTATTTCAAATAAGAAAGTGTTACATTAAAATGATTTGATTTATTGTATTTCTAATCATATAATGGAACTTTATATCCGTATCTTGGAAAAATAAAATAATGATTAGAACATAAATAATGGAAATCTGAATCTAAGGATGTAAGCGTTACACTCTTAAAAGCATTGATGTCTATATCAAATAAAATAAAAACATATCTAAAATTCCATGGGATGTATTTTTATATTTGCATGATTTCGAATCATGTGATATGTGTGAATCTTGAAAATTGATTAAGACACCTCTTACTAATAGTAGTGAAAGGAAATACTCTTTTGGACTAATACATATTGATGTATGTAGTTCACTAAAGTAACAATGCTTGGAAAAGGATTTCAGTATCTCATGGCAATAAATATTAGTGTACTCTGATCTGATCAAAGTAATGAAATTTTGAGCCCTGGAATTTACGAGAATTCCGCAGAAAGTCTGCAGAATAAGAAAAACGGGATCTGGAAACAGAAACCGTACGGCTGCATTTTAGGTGTACGCCTAAGGATGAGTCGTACGGCTCTTGTTAACAAAAATTTACATATTGTCAGTAAAATACAGTTTTTTGCCTCATGATAAGTCAAACTGATCTTTAATTAACCCTCTAGATTATGTGCTAGAAACAGCTGCGCTTACACTAAATTGAGTTTCACCTAAGGAGGTTCGACTGATACTGTTGGTCCCTAAGGGCAACAAGGGTATAGAACCGCTAGAGAGGGGGGGGGGTGAATAGCGGTTTAAAATCTTTTTCGAAATACCCTTGAAAATCAACCAAGTACTTATCAGTTTGGTCTATTACGGTTTAAGGCACTAGAACCGCTCAGATAAAATGCACAGCGGATTTTTGTGGTTTTGGCCAAACTGAATTATAAAGAGTAGGGCGGTTTAAGTTGTTGAAAAAGGAATGATGCAACTGACAAGGCACAACTGAAGTATCACAAAAGTATGCAAATCATTTATCAAGTCATTTCACATAAAAGTAAATAAAGCTCATAAACAGAAATGTAAATGACAAGACAGAAATTAAAGATCAAAGACACACAATTTGAAGAGGTTCGTTCTTGAAAGAACTACGTCCTCTACCTAGGTGGTTAGCCTAGGATTTTCTAATAGCTACTAGACTTGTATTGATTTAGAGGAGTTTTTACAAGATTACTAACGAATCCAAACTCTAAATAAACAATCTAACCTAACAATGCTATTATAACAACCTGTGTTTTCGAGGTATATAATCTATAAGAAAATATACTCCGGGTGTGTAGTGTGGAATTAAATCAAGAGCTCAAAATATCTATGTGATGGCGAGCAAGTGATTACTTTCTGTGCAAGGCTGAGTTGTGATGATTTGAAGGCTTGAAGCTTTGATGAAGAACTCTGGGTTTGCTAAGGAGATGATGAAGATATGAATATCTGGGTTTTCAATCTTCAAAGCAAACTTGAATACTTGGGATATTCTCTTTGAAGCTCAGCAACCTTCATTGTTGAGAAATGAAGGCTATTTATAGTGAAGGCATTAATGACCGTTGGACAATGAGGTGAGTCATTGTATGGCGGTTTTATGCGCTGTCACAATCTCATTGGTTGACCTGTCACTGTCGTCCTTTGCTTTTGCTTTGTGGCAGGAAGTTGTTGGATCACTACCTGACATTGTCCTTTTAGTTGTTGGAAAAGTACAACGGTAACTTTTCAAAAGCGAGACAAACCGACATTCTAAGAATAACTGAAACATGACTTGAAGTTTAAGGACAAGTCACCAGTTATTCATTTACGGTTGAAAAGTGAATGTTTGTCTTCAAGGAGTAAATGACAGTAATAACTTCTTCAATATCTTGGTCGGCGGTTCCACCAAATGCATGTGAGGTGGTTTCATGAATGAACTTGAAATGCGGTTTCATCAAAGACACAAACTGCGGCTTGATGAAGGACTTAAGGCACCATGCTGGCGGTTGAAGATGGCGGCTTGAGGGACACTAAACCGCTAAGGATAAACCGATCATAACTCAGCCTAACTACTAAAAATCTAGAAATGGACTTGTCTAAAAATTGAAGTAAAACTTCATTACATGTAAACCTAAAGTCCATAAAAAGACACGTGGAATGGGTCAATCAAATCAGGTGGGTGTACTAACAATGAATCCTAACAGATACCATATTAGATATGGAATGAAAGAAAACTTGGTTTGTATTTCATAAAGATTTGTGATGTGATGCTTTTGAGAAAAGGGTTGTCTTGGACAAAATCACACCTAAATCTAATAAATGTATTTTCATGGGATATCTTAATGATATTGATTTTACACCCTTTAAAGAGTACAAATCGTTTGTTACTCTAAATAGCACTTTCTAGATAAATCGTTTATCTCTAAAGAACTAGTGGGAGTAAAATGTATCTCAAAGAGTTCGAGACCCAAAAAATAACATAGAACCTAAGATGGATGTTGAACAAAGTTTCACAAGGAATTGTGGGAATTCGTTCAAGTATACACAAGATATTTGCATAACAAACCCTACGCTCATTTTGAACGAGCTACCCGCTAAAAATTAGCCTCGACCTCAAACGAACAATACATTACACAAATAGTTACAGATACAATAGTCTCAAAAGCTTAAAACAAAAACGATCACATTCATAACGTGGTTAAAATCCACCTCGGGTGGCTTACATAATAAACAAAAAAAATTACAACACTGACTGGGATTCTTCATGGGTTACATCACCCTCATCAGCAATCCCCCCCAGCTCCTTCAGTAGTTTTAGCAGCCTCAGCCCGTTCTGCAGCACGATGAGCCAGAACCGTGTCCACATGTTGGGTTTCCTATCACAATGCTCAGCGGAATAAAACATTTAAATTTTCATGGAAACCCAAAGCCCATAGATCCATTCATATGATTAAATCAAATACTTTTATAATGAATACTAGAATACTAACCCTTGAAGCCTTTGATTAACAACCTTGATTCTTGGTGGAACTTTGAAACTTGATCACGAACAAAAGCAAGAACACGAACTATGGAGGTGATAAGCTTCACCCTCTATTGGTATCCACACCTCGAACGAATATCAAGAAGCTTCTTGATCTTGGTTGCTAGACCAAATTGTGAAACACGCTTTACAATTGTTTTAGAACTATAGGGAATTTTATGTGATGTTCTTGTTTTTCGATCTAGGGATCTTGGAACAAGAAATAACTCTCTCAAAACTCTTCGGAGGCTCAAAATATACATTGGAATGATTAGGGAAACTAAAGGAGGTTTTTATACTTGTTTCTCCTATTCCAAATAGGTAACAAGTGGTCAAACCCGCAAGAAATCGGACTAAGCAAATCCCAGGCCGAAACCGACAGGTCCGGCCGGGTCTTACAGGAGGTCCGGCCGGGTCCTATACAAGGTCTAACCGGGTCCTTGCATAGGTCCGCACGGACCCTCCCTTTTCCGGGCTTCTCCTCTAAATTCCTAAAATCCCTCAAAGGCCCTTCGACCCAAATTCCAATTAAGTCCTTTAGGATTCGTTCTATTTGTGTGTGACCCTATAGGATTACACTAAGTTGGCAATGGGTTTAAACATAAACCCATAAGATATGATTAGGTTCTAGCAAACCGTCATACCTACCCAAATAGTGTAACTATATACAAGTTCGTATTCCTTTATAGAACATGCTTGTTGGGTTTCGGTGTAACATGCGCAGCGGAAAATAGCATTTAAAAATTTATGAAACCCAAGCCCATAGATCCATTCATATGATTAAATCAAATACTTGCAATATGAATACTAGAAAAACTAACCCTTAATGACTTTGAATTTGGTCTTTGATCTTGGTGGAGAAATTGAAGCTTTAATCACGAACAAGTAAGAACACGAACTTTGAAGATTTCACCCTCTAACGGTATCCACACCTTGAACGAATATCAAGAACACTTGATCTTGGTTGCTAGACCAAAATTATGAAACATGTTTTCACAATTATATGAACTATATGGAATATTATTTGTGTATTATTTTGTTCTTCAATCTAGGATATCTTAGAACAAAATAAAACTCTCTCAAACTCTTTGGAGACTTGCACAAAAGCTAGATCTTGTTCTAGCCCGAATTTGGCTGTTTATATACAAGTTAGACCTATTCCAAATAGGAAACTTGTGTCAAAACTCGTCCAAAATCATTTTCCTAATTAAATCAAGAAATCTATCCCGACACACTGTGCGGCCGCCCAAAATCAGGTGTGCGGTCGCCCAAAACATGTGCGGCTGCCCAGCCTGGTTTGTGCGGTCGCACACCAGGATCAGAGAGCCTTAATTTTCCAAAATAGTCCTTTAAGGATCCCTTCTATTGTGTGTGACCCTCTAGGATTATACTAAGTTGGCAATGTGTTCAAACATGAATCCTTAAGATATGATTAGGCTCTAGCAATCCGTCATACCTACCCAAATATTATAACTAGATACAAGTTCGCATTCCTTTAGAATATGTCATAATCCCTTTGTCCATGATCTCATTGAACACAAGTCATGGTCAAACGGTCAACTTGTTTTTGTTCAATACTTTCTCGATTCCGAATATGTTGATAATCCAAATGACATTAATCTAATCAATTCATTTGATTCCGGCCGAACATTTTCATCAACATCATTCCTACGAGAGGCCTAAGCTTGAGATCTCTCCGAAGAGGGACAAATCCATTTAGCTTATTATTCTTCCCTACGTGAATCCGATTATGCCAATCATATACTTTATAACTACCCGGTTAAAGGTAGCGTTTGAATATATCAAACATAATGTTCATCAAGTGGAAGACTATAATAACTTCATGTCTAAGGATTCGAATGACATAACTAATATGAGATATATGTATGACATAGACCATGACATGAATCTCATACAGCGGGTCATGTCCAGTACCTTGTTCCAAACAAGTACCCATAAATCTAACATGATCATCCCATGATCATTTAGCCTTTATACTAGTTCTTAACAAGTACTAGGGACGGATGTTATTATAAGTAAACATGAACAACAATAATAATCAAAACATCTCTTTATTGATATGAAATAAATGATAACAATTACAACGTTTATTAAACGTGCATAGGGCACCACTACCAACAATCTCCCACTTGCCCTAGGCCCAATCTCCTATGTATCTAATACCCATGGACCTAACATGACCTTCATGTTTAGCTTGTGGAAGTCCCTTTGTTAGCGGGTCCATGACATTGTCATCAGTAGGTACTTTGCATATATTCACGTCACCTCTGTCAATGATTTCTAGAATGATACGGTAACGCCTATGTATGTGTTTGGATTTTTGATGTGCCCTTGGTTCCTTTGCTTGAGCAATAGCACCATTATTATCACAATAAAGATCTATTGGATTAGCAATACTAGGAACCACTTCAAGTTCAGTGATGAACTTCTTAATCCAAACAGCTTCCTTTGCAGTCCGATGCAGCAATATACTCAGCTTCCGTTGTAGAATCAGCGATTGTACTCTGCTTGGAACTCTTCCAGCTTACAGCTCCACCATTTAACATAAACACAAAACCCGATTGCGATCGACTGTCATCTCTGTCGGTTTGGAAGCTTGCATCCGTGTAAGCATTTACAACGAGATCATCTTTCATTCCTCTATAGACCAAAAATGAGTCTTTAGTCCTTCTCAAGTACTTAAGAATAGCTTTTACAGCTACCCAGTGATTTTCTCCGGGGTTGGATTGGTACCTACTTTTCATGCTCAAGGCATAAGATACATCCGGCCTAGTACAAATCATGGCATACATGATGGACCCAATTTCCAAAGCATATGGAACATTATTCATTTTCTCACGCTCATCTTTTGTCTTAGGACATTGAGTCTTGCTTAGAGAAACTCCATGTAACACTGATAAGGTTCCTCTTTTAGAATTTTCCATACAGAATCTTCTAATGACCTTGTCAATGTATGTACTTTGTCTTAAACCAAGTAGCCTCCTTGATCTATCTCTATAGATCTTAATGCCAAGTATATATGCGACTTCACCCATATCTTTCATTGCGAAGCACTTTCCTAACCAGGTCTTCACAGACTGAAGTGTAGGAATGTCGTTTCCAATGAGTAATATGTCATCCACATATAAAATAAGGATAGCACTATGCTCCCACTAATCTTCTTGTATACACAAGGCTCATCTTTGTTCTTGATGAAACCAAACTCTTTGACCGATTCATCAAAACGGAGATTCCAACTCCTAGAAGCTTGTTTTAATCCATAAATGGATTTCTGCAATTTGCATACCTTAGAATTATGTTCAAAACCTTCTGGTTGTGTCATATACACATCCTCTGTTAGTTTTCCATTTAGGAAAGCGGTTTTGACATCCATTTGCCATATTTTATAGTCATGATATGCGGCAATAGCAAGCAGAATTCTTATAGACTTGATCATTGCTACGGGTGAAAAGGTTTCATCATAGTCAATACCATGAACTTGCCTATAACCCTTCGCTACATGTCTAGCTTTGTAAGTATGCACCTTCCCATCCATGTCAGTCTTCTTCTTGAAGACCCATTTGCATCCTATGGTTTTTACACCTTCGGGTGCATCAATCAAATTCCAAACTTGATTGTCTTGCATGGATTGCAATTCGGATTCCATGGCTCCAAACCACTTATCCGAATCAGGAGAACACATCGCCTCTTGATAGGTTGTCGGTTCATCATTCTCAATGATTTCCACCTCATTACTATCCGTTACGAGAAATCCATATCTCTCGGGCTCGGATCGTAACCTACCAGATCTGCGAGTTACTTGTGTATTTTGAACAGGTTACACAACTCCTTGTGGTTCTTGTTCTTGTTCCACTATTGGTTCAATGTTATTTTCTGGGTCTCGAATTTCTTCAAGAATTATTTTACTCCCACTGATTTCTTTGGAGAGAAACTGTTTCTCTAGAAAGACACCAGTTCGGGCAACAAACACTTTGTTGTCCTCTCGGTTGTAAAAGTAATATCCTTTAGTTTCCTTAGGATATCCCACGAAAATACATTTATCAAATTTGTGTGCTAGTTTGTCGGAGACAAGTCTTTTGACAAAAGCTTCGCAACCCCAAATCCTCATGAAAGACAAACTAGGTTTCTTTCCGCTCCACATCTCATATGGAGTCTTTGGAACCGATTTAGTTGGAACTTGATTTAGTGTGAAAGCAGCGGTTTCTAGAGCGTAACCCCAAAAGGATATTGGAAGATCAACTGACTCATCATTGATCGAACCATGTCTAACAAAGTCCGATTTCTCCTCTCGGACACACCATTCCATTGTGGTATTCCGGGTGGAGTCAATTGTAAAACTATTCCACAATTCTTTAGATGATCATCAAATTCATGACTCAAGTATTCTCCACCTCGATCTGATCGAAGTGCCTTAATACTTTTGCTAAGTTGTTTTTCTACTTCATTTTGAAATATTCTAAATATCTCAAATGCTTCACTTTTATGTTTCATTAGGTAAACATACCCAAATCTACTATAATCATCGGTGAAGGTTATGAAGTATTGAAATCCTCCCCTAGCATTGCTACTTAATGGTCCGCATACATCGGAATGTATCAACCCCAATAAGTCGCTTGCCCTTTCACCTAGCTTGGTAAAAGGTGTCTTAGTCATTTTTCCAAGAAGACACGACTCACAAGTGTCATATGACCCAAGGTCACATGAACCTAAGAGGCCGTCCCCATGGAGTTTTGAGATACGCTTCTCATTAATATGACCAAGACAGCAATGCCACAAATAATAATGATTTACATCATTAGGTTTAGATTTCTTATTTATATGATAGACATTTTCATTATTTTCGTTCTTGACATCCAAGACATAAAGGCCATTAAATGAATTAGCAATACCATAAAGCACATCATTTAAATAAATAGAATTTTTTTTTATTCTCAATAAGAAACTTAAAACCTTCATTATTCAAACAAGAAATTGAAATAATATTTCTACTTAAATCCGGTACATAATAGCAATTGTTCAAAATAAGTATTAAACCAGAAGGTAAAGTGACTTCATAAGTCCCTATGGCTAATGCAGCAACTCTTGCTCCATTCCCCACGCGTAGGTCTACTTCACCCTCTTTAAGCAATCTCCTATTCTTTAGTCCCTGCACATTTAAACAAATGTGAGAATCACATCCGGTATCTAATACCCAAGAATCAGTGGTAGAAAAGAGAATATCTATCATATAGATATCTGAAGTCGACGCAACCTTGCTGCCCTTCTTCTTCTTTTGCTCTTCCAAGAAAGCATTGCAATTACGTTTCCAATGACCAATTTCTTGACAATGGAAACAAATTGCATCCTTTTGTGTATCGGGTTTTGCCTCAGAAGCCTTGGCAACCTTTGCCGTACTTATCTTGGGTTTGACAACTTTTGCCTTACCCTTTCCTTTGGCACCAGCCTTCTTCCCATCATGAACCAAGAGCACAGGATAATCTTTCTCCACAATCTTCATCTCCGCAATTTTAAGCATCCCATGCAACTCAGAGAGATTCTTATCCATTCCATGCATGTTATAATTCATCACAAACTTATTATAACTTTTAGGCAATGAATTAAGAATGAGATCCGTGGCTAGCTCCAATGGAATTGGATAGCCAAGTTTCTCAAGATGCTCTACATAACCTTTCATTTTAAGCATGTGAGGACTCACTTGCTGCCCTTCACTCATTTTACAAGAAGTGAATGCAACAATGGTCTTGTACCTCTCTTGCCTAGCTTGCTCTTGAAACATGGCTCTTAACTCCATGCCTATCTCATAGGCTTCCAAATGTTTCAAAATTTGTTGGAGTTTTAAGAACATAGTAGCAAGCATGAGACAGCTTACATCTCTTGAATCATTATGATGTTTCTTGTAATTGTCTCTTTCTGCCCTAGGGGCAGTAGGTTCTAGTTCAGCAGGAAGTGGTCCATCGAGAATGTACAACTTATCTTCTTGCCTAAGAACAATTCTTAGGCTACGGATCTAATCCATAAAGTTAGTACCATTCTCTTGGAGCTTATCCTTCTCAAGGATCGATCGCAACGAAATTGATTGAGTGTTGTTAGTCATTTTCTACAATTATGCAAAATTTCCAAAATTTAATAAGTACCAATTTTCATTAAAGAAATAAACAATGTATTTTTTTTGAAAAAAATACTCCCACTAAATTATACAACCTTCTTTATACATCCAATGTATAGTATAATTTAAATGGGTTAAGATCCCGCTTTAATTTAATTTTAAGTCCGCTAAGGCGGATTACACAAAATCAAATTAATTAGGTAGACAACTCTTGTCAATCGTATCTCATATGACTCTTAGTTCCTTTTATGAGATTCTTTAAGAAATCCTATTTCAAAAAGCATGTTAAATCTCATCTTTGCCTAGGCTCAAAACTGTTTTGACGCCCAATTAAGTCCAACCATTTTAAACGTATAGTTAATGTGGCCTCGCTAGGGCGTGCCCACATTATCTATCTTGCTCATACATAAATAAAGTCAATGCATCTCGCTAGGGCGAGTCTACATTAAATTCACCCATGTATTAACAAGTGTTTTAATCATGGCATGGCAATAAAGGACTTAAAACTTTCTTTGAAGGTTCATCACATATAGCTTACAACACATTTATGAGCACATAATATAAACATGTTACGCATCAAGTTTAGCCACTAAATTAATCTCCATTAATTTAAGCATAATATTTATGTGTCATTAGTTTCTCTATAATTATGAGGATGAGACTATTTCAACTTTGGTTATTATCTCCAAATCAAGACAACAAGAAGTGCGGCCGAAACTAAGCCATAAGGCATCCACAATTCCTCACTAATTCAAGAAACCAAGAAAGTAGTCCATGTGGCCGAAACTAAGCAATAGACGGTCTCGTTGAACGTAGGCCAATTGCATCCACAATTCCACATGGATCTCCAATCTTTGAATCAAGAACTTTGTTTCTCAATTTTAGCAATTATGAACTCTTCATAATTCTAACTTCGTTTTATCTTTGAAACTTTGATTGCGATCAAGTTTGGGAAACACAATCTCGATGAACGTAGATTAGCCATCCAAACCTTGAACCAATCTTAGAATCACAAGACTAAAACAAATAGGAAAATCAAACCCCAGGATCCACACCCAAACCAACTGCCCAAAACCCACTCCAGATCAGCAGGTCTGGCTGGTCTTGTCACTGGTCTGGTCGGACCCCACCAAAATTCCAGATTCTGACTCTGACCGAAAATCAAAACCAGAATCCTGACAACTGTGCTGCCGCCCAAGAAAAACTTGTGCGGTCGCCCAAACTTGTGCAGCCGCCCTAGGTTTTCTGTGCGGTCGCACAGTAGCATCAAAATGAATTTGAAAGTTCAAAAATTTGTCTCAAAATTGTTTTCCCCGATTATTAAAACTTTGATCCAATCAAAAAATTAATAATCAAACAATTCAGAATCCAACATAATTTTTTGTGCGATTCAATAGTGCGATTAAAGTTGTAAAACAATAAACCACATAAAATCATATAACACATAAACATCATATATCCAATATTCATATCATGTTAGGCACATAAACAATTTATATACGCACAACATGATCGAGGTATTAAAATAATCAACATGAACGGGGCTCTGATACCACTGTTGGGTTTCGGTGTAACATGCGCAGCGGAAAATAACATTTAAAATTTTATGAAACCCAAAGCCCATAGATCCATTCATATGATTAAATCAAATACTTGCAATATGACTACTAGAAAAACTAACCCTTGATGACTTTGAATTTGGTCTTTGATCTTGGTGGAGAAATTGAAGCTTTAATCACGAACAAGTAATAACACGAACTTTGAAGATGATGAGCTTCACCCTCTAGTTGTATCCACACCTTGAACGAATATCAAGAACACTTGATCTTGGTTGCTAGACCAAAATTATGAAACACGTTTTCACAATTTATATGAACTATATGGAATATTATTTGTGTATTATTTTGTTCTTCAATCTAGGATATCTTAGAACAAAATAAAATTCTCTCAAACTGTTTGGAGACTTGCACAAAATCTAGATCTTGTTCTGGCCCGAATTTGGCTGTTTATATACAAGTTAGACCTATTCCAAATAGGAAACTTGTGTCAAAACCCGTCCAAAATCCTTTTCCTAATTAAATAAGGAAATCTGTCCCAACACACTGTGCGGCCGCACAAAATCAGGTGTGCGGTCGCCCAAAACATGTGCGGCCGCCCAGCCTGGTTTGTGCGGTCGCACACCAGGATCAGAGAGCCTTAATTTTCCAAAATAGTCCTTTAAGGATTCGTTCTATTGTGTGTGACCCTCTAGGATTATACTAAGTTGGCAATGTGTTCAAAAATGAATCCATAAGATATGATTAGGTTCTAGCAAACCGTCATACCTACCCAAATAGTATAACTAGATACAAGTTCACATTCCTTTAGAATATGTCATAATCCCTTTGTCCACGATCTCATTGAACACAAGTCATGGTCAAACGGTCAACTTGTTTTTGTTCAATACTTTCTCGATTCCGAATATGTTGATAATCCAAATGACATTAATCTAATCAATTCATTTGAGTCCGGTCGAACATTTTCATCAACATCATTCCTACAAGAGGCCTAAGCTTAAGATCTCTCCGAAGAGGCACAAATCCATTTAGCTTATTATTGTTCCCTACGTGAATCCGATTATGCCAATCATATACTTTATAACTACCCGGTTAAAGGTAGCGTTTGAATATATCAAACATAATGTTCATCAAGTGGAAGACTATAATAACTTCATGTCTAAGGATTCTAATGACATAACTAATATGAGATATATGTACGACATAGACCATGACATGAATCTCATACAGTGGGTCATGTCCAGTACCTTGTTCCAAACAAGTACCCATAAATCTAACATGATCATCCCATGATCATTTAGCCTTTATACTAGTGCTTAACAAGTACTAGGGACGGATATTATTATTGTTGCGACCCCGAACCCGCGGGTCCGGAATACGCGAACTGGACGTCGACTTAAAACCAAAACTCTAAAATATAGAAGTTAAAAATTCCATTTTGAACCAAAAGATGATAACACAAGGTTTTACAAATCCAAGTTTAAATCAACAAAGTACATCTAACATAAGCTCCACAGCTTATACCCAAAAGAATAAAATATACAATTCTTAATGACGTCAATAATGGTAAACTATCCCCAAAAGGTTATACATTTAAATATGTAAACCGATCCATAACCACCTGCCCCAAAATCTCAATCCTCTCGACGTCCTCCTCGATCCGCGAATCCTAATCCTTTTCCTCTTGGGGGGGGGTTAAGGAAAAACAAAGATGGAAATAAATGGGGTGAGATAAAATCTCAGTAAGTTACTAATGCAACTATATGACATGCTATAATGCAATAAGCAATAAACAATGATAAATATCACATAGCAAGAAACAATTAACAGTCAACAGATAGCAGCGGAAAGTAACACATAGCAAAGGATATTAGCCAAGGTTTCCAAACCGGTACATCCAAATAAAGGATCGCTGCGCAGCTTCAATAATCAACAAATCATCATCTTCATAATAGCATGAAAGCTGAAGAGAAATCCCCGGTCAGAAGCGACCAATCAACCCATCAATCAAACAAACCATCTTCATAGTAGCATAAAAGCTGAAGAGAAACCCGGTACCGGAACCAATAACAATGATAAAGTGCCACAAGGGGCGGGAGCCATGCCACAAAGTCATGCTCCAAAACGATTAGCTAGAATACCCACAACGGAGCTAGCTCATCCCAACCAAGGCCAATCTGGATGAGGACAGAAGGACCAATGGGCGATGCTATACTGGACTTGGCTCGTGCCATTATAGCATTATCCATTGCCTGACTCGATACACAATTTAACCAGCTGGACTTTCAATCATGCTAAGAATAAAATACTAGCACGGTAAACAACTAAGGAATTCCAAAGTAGGGAACCATACTAAATAATCACCATAAAGATGCAACGGGTACTCATGAAGAGTTTAACAACAACGATAACAAGAGTTTCTCATGAGAGAACAAACAACGATAAACGGAATTTCTCATAAAGAGCACAACAACATTGATCATTAAAACAAGATGATTCCAAGACAAGGCACGTATCAAATACATCCTAAATACGATACCCACAAGTAAACCATAAGAGCAACCCAAACGAATCCAAAGGTTACCTTATTAGAACATGATCACGACCGGACTAAACCCTACACTTTAGTGTTCCAAAACAACCCTCTAGGTACTATAGGATATCGCCTAAAACCTAGACCAAGTCTTATTCAAAAATCAATCCGATCAGTAAAATAACTTTCAATTAAATGGTCTCAAGGTATGAAATCCTCACTTATATCACAAAGATGATCACAACAACTCAACACGGTCACTCAAATGGATTTGCAAAACTTGATCACAAAGGATTGATGCAACTCCTCTTACCCTCAACACCCAATAAAATCCCGAAGTATAAAACTTATAACTTAACTGAACGACCCATCCCATCTTTTAGTACTCGAAGAGAGCTTCGAAACGATAGTTTACACGCCTAAACGGAGTCCGGACGAAGAAGTTATGGGGGAAACAGTTTTAGAAGAAAAGGGAAGAATATATCAGAGTCTCAGCTTGGCACGACCGTGCTAAGAAAGTGGCACGACCGTGCCAAACATGACGAGCGGCAAGTGAATATTGGCACGACCCGTGCCAAATAAAGGGTACGACCATGCCAAACATGACGAGAGGCAAGTGAATATTGGCACGACCGTGCCAAATAAAGGGGCACGACGTGCCAGAAGAACAATGCCAGATTTCTTCCTGGGTTCACCAATTTCGAACCAAAAACACAACCTTCACCAAATGCTCAAAATCAAAGCTTTCAAACTAGATTCCAAGGTACTAAACCACACATCTAAACATCAAGGAACCTAAACAACACTGCCTAACAACTTAAAACAAGATTTAAACCCACATTCACATATTCACCATTTTATAACCAAAAATTCAAATAAATTCCAAACAAATTCAAAACTCAATCAAACTTCAATATAACAACTAAAGCATTATATAAGCATGATATGAACAATTTAGCATATAATGGGGAAAAGCAACTTACCCGGATTTCTCAAAGTTGATGGATTTCAAATATTTTTGGCTTCCAACGATCCTATCGACGATCTAAACATGATTCATGTTTTTAAGAAATGAGAAATAAACAAGAGGAAGAGGAAGATAATGAAGAGAGAAGGAGAGAAGAAAACTTACCTTTTCACCTATGGAAGAGAGAGAGAGAAGTGATTGGGAATGGGAGAGAGTGAGGGAGAAGATGAGTAGAGGGAGTAGTTAAACCCTTTTCATAAATTACACTTAGGCCCCTTCTCCACACTACACACAAATACTTGCACTCCCTACTAATAATTAAGACCCAACAACTTCTACACTAGCACAAATGACCCAAATAAAATGCTAGGCACAATTTATTATGACACATAAAGTGCACACATAAATATTTAAATAAATAATATTTAAATAAATAAATAAGCAAATAAATAAATAACAATTATTTATTACTAATAAATAGAGCCTAGTTTCCGGTCGTGACATTCACTCCCCCTTAAAGAAAATTCGACCCGAATTTTAACGAGACTTACCCGAAAGACTAATTAGCTACGGATACGGTAGCTCCGCCAT
>JAOWBW010000203.1:1248251-1303370 GCA_026119855.1 Campanula takesimana | reverse complement strand
AACTTCTCAGCTGCCGGTACACCACAACAAAATGGTGTTGTTGAGAGGAAGAACAGAACTCTCATTGAAGCTGGTAAGACCATGATTGCCGAAGCCAGGCTGCCGAAGTACTTTTGGGCTGAAGCGATCAATACAGCCTGCTTCACCCAGAACAGATCTCTAATCAACAAATTCCATAACAAGACTCCTTATGAACTCTGGAGAGGCAGAATTCCCAACATTGGATTCTTCAAGATATTCGGCTGCAAATGTTACGGCTATACAGGAAAAGAGCACAGAGGTAAATTTGATGAGAAAGCTGATGAAGGAATCTTTGTTGGATACGCTAAAACACAGTAAGGCCTTTCGAGTTTTCAATAAGAAACTTTTGAAAATTGTTGAATCTGTTCATGTAACCCTTTGATGAATTTGATTTGTTAGAGTCTGACAAGGCTCCAAATAGTACTAATGTGTCTAGTGCTCATGAGACAGGTGAATCCAGTAATACTATCCTGCAGATCAAGTACCAGCTGCTGATCCAGTCATTTCAGCAGAAGAATCAGCAGATGCTCCGTATTTTCCTTCATCAGCAGAACCAGAACCTGCTGATGAATTTCATAATCCGTTTTGCCGATGCAAACTCTGCTGATCATCCTGAAGACAGATCTAGCCCTCAACCAATTTCTGTTATAAGACCTAATCCTCCAAGCTTTCATCCACCTCTCACTCAAAGTTCTTCTCCTACACCTTCTGCTGATCTTGATCCTCCTCTAGAATCCTTACAACAAGAATCAGTAAGACAAGATGTGCCGAGAGAAGTCAGAACTGTTCGTGATCATCCATTAGAAAATGTGATTGGTGATGTCTTTGGTCCCAGATTAACTAGGAACCTTAGTAGAGCATTTGCTGAAAGCCTTTTCTCATCTGCTATGGTCTCCGATATAGAACCAAAGAAGACTGAAGAAGCTCTTGCCGATCCTGGTTGGGTTGAAGCCATGCAAGAGGAACTGAATCAGTTTGAAAGATGCAAAGTATGGGAACTTGTGCCAAGACCAACTTCTCAGCAAGTTATTGGTACTAAGTGGGTTTACAGGAACAAATTGGATGAAGCTGGAAAATCATTAGAAACAAGCAAGGTTAGTTGCTAAAGGCTACCGTCAAGAGGAAGGAATCGACTACGATGAGACATTTGCTCCTGTTGCAAGATTGGAAGCTATAAGACTTTTCTAGCCTATGCTGCCTTCAAAGAATTCAAGCTATATCAAATGGACGTGAAAAGTGCCTTCCTGAATGGAGAACTCCAAGAACTAGTCTATT
Organism: Campanula takesimana; assembly: GCA_026119855.1. Lineage (NCBI taxonomy): Eukaryota > Viridiplantae > Streptophyta > Magnoliopsida > Asterales > Campanulaceae > Campanula > Campanula takesimana. Next base: position 1,302,074 of record JAOWBW010000203.1, on the reverse strand, counting down.
TGAACAACCACCAGGTTTTGAGGACTCCAAGAAGCCTGATCATGTCTCTACCGATTGAAGAAAGCACTCTATGGCTTAAAGCAAGCTCCAAGAGCATGGTATGAAACCCTTTCTAAGTTCTTACTTAGCGATGGCTTAGGCTTCACTCGAGGTAAAATCGATACTACTTTATTTTGTTGCCAAGCATAAGGGTCATTCATTGTTTGTTCAATTTTGTCGATGATATATTTTTTGGTTCCACTAACGAATCACTTTGCAAGAGATTTGAGAAACTGATGCAGAGCAAGTTCGAGATGAGCATGATGGGTGAACTAACATATTTCCTTGGACTTCAAGTCAAACAAACCCATGAAGGAATATTCATCAGTCAAGCCAAGTATGCCAAAGAACTTATCAAGAAGTTTGGCTTTGACAATGCTCACTCTCAAAGCACACCGATGGGCACTAACATTCATTTAGATAAGGATGAGTCTGGTAAGAAAGTAGACATGACTGTCTACCGAGGTATGATAGGCTCACTCCTCTATCTTACTGCCAGTAGACCAGATATTATGTTTGCTGTTTGTGTTTGTGCCAGGTTTCAAGCTGACCCTAGGGAATCCCATTTGCAGGCTGTAAAACGTATTATTAAATATTTATGTGGCACTGCTAACCTTGGATTATGGTATGCAAGAGATTCATCTTTCAATCTTATAGGTTATTCAGATGCAGACTTTGCAGCTTGTAGGGTGACCAGAAAGAGTACAAGTGGAACTTGCCAATTTCTTGGTGATAGATTGGTGTCTTGGTCCTGTAAGAAGCAAGCATCAATTTCCACTTCCACTACTGAAGCTGAGTACATAGCTGCCGGCAGTTGCTGTTCACAGATTCTATGGATGAAGCAGCAGCTGGTTGACTATGAAGTACCATCTCAAATTTGTCCCATCTATTGTGACAACCAATCAGCAATTTCAGTATCAAACAATCCGGTCATGCATTCCAAAACCAAGCACATAGACATCAAATACCACTTCCTGAAGGAACATGTTGAAAAGGGAATGTTGTGCTGCTCAAAGTCCATACCGATTTCCAAAGAGCAGACATACTAACAAAGCCTTGGATCAGAAAAGATTTGAATTCTCAGAGGTGAATTAGGTATGATTGATTTTTATGGTTAAAATTGTGCTAACTTTGCTACTTGTGTTAGTCTGCCGATCAAATCAGCAGAGCATCAAATTATCTTGCCGACTACGAACATGCCGACAAAATCTTACCGATCGAAATTTTGTCAAAATCATCTTGCCGATTCTATCTATATATCTTGCCGATTCAATATTTTGCCGATTCAAGCTATCTTGCCGATTCAATCATTTTGCCGATTCAAGCTATCTTGCCGATTCAATCATTTTGCCGATTCAAGCTATCTTGCCGATTCATTATCTTGCGATTAATGAAATCAAATCAGCACGTCTCTGTAAAAGTTAAGATTCCTGACACATGACGTAAGCAATCAAATCAAAGGTACATCGGTCACACCATCTCCTGACACGTGTGTGTACCTTTCTTATCCAAAATCGTGTCAAGATGTATTCCATTTAATGCGATACATCAGCAGGTAAACAGGTCATCATCACTTCTATTTTATTTTTGACTAATTTACCCTTTCTCCCTCTTACTTTTAACTGTTCATCTTACCGATTTGTGTGCGCATTAATTTTTGCGTGCGCACGGTCTCCGAGACAAAAGGTACAGTTATTTCTCTCCCTTGCCCTTTCATATTCTCTCTCTCCCCCATAACATATATAACGCCTTTCAAATTCCATTAAGCTCTTTCTCCGCCATTTTTCTCTCTGCTTTCTATTCTGGTAAGTGTTAATGTTTATTCTCTGCTCTTTTCTAATCATCTATGGTTTGATTTGTCTTTATGTCTAACATTGAGAGTTGTTTGAGTAATTTTGCAGACAATGTTCGGCGAAAAAGATATCTACGGAGGCTATGTTGACTCCGACTACTTCAACGACGAAGCCGACGGGGTTTTCTTGAAGAATCTTCTTATTGGGTCCTTGCTTGATTCGTTCATCACTCCATCAGGAGTTAGTTCAGTATTTGTGGATCTTGTCAGAGAATTCTTCTCCAACTCTTCAGTTGTCCGCGCTCGTGCTGATTCCTCCGTTATCGTCTTCATCAATTCTACTGTTTTGGGCGTGCAGATCTCTATTTCTCCCTCTTCTATCTCTGAAGTTTTTCCCAATCTTGGGAATGAAGGGTGAGTACTCTAGTTGATGAGCAGAACTGGATAGGGCTTGGATTATCATGAGAGGTGCTGGCACAAGGCTTAGTGGCACTAATCATCTGAAGATTCATTATCCCCGAAGATACTATGCTTTGGCTGAGATAGTTGATAGATGTCTCATTTGCCGATCTGGATCCCACAGCAATATTACTGATGTGCAATTTGAAGCTATGGCCGCCATTGTTCTGCAGATTGAGTTCAACTGGTGTGCCTACATATTCAGGATTATCGCTACGGCTGCTGATAAGTGGGCTTCTGACAGATTGAAGAACAAGGCCAATCCTGGAAAAGGATGCCATTATCTGTTGATAAGTATGATTCTGAGGAGAAATGCCAATGTAGTGGCTGCCGATCGCTTTCCATCCAGCTTGCCTTTCAATAGGTTGAAGTTCTTTGATGCTAAGGATTGGAAAAGGATTTCAAAGAATGCTTCCAGTGCCGATGCCCCCTCTGTTGCTCCTGCACCTGTTGTTTCTAAAAGGAAGAAAAAGGCAAAGACCATTCCTTCAGTTGCTTCTCAATCAGCAGCAGTCTCTACTCCTGCTACTTCAACAGATAGGATTCTTGCCGATTCTACTCCTGGTGCTCCAAAGAAAAGGAAACTGATAAAGGTTGCCGATCAAGTGGTGACAAAGAAGGTGAAACTTGCCGATGAAGTTCCTTCTTCCACTATTCCTCCTGCTGATCCCAGAGCTAAGCTAATTAGGTTTGCCCTTGCTCATCTTGCCGGTGCTTCCCTATCTACCGATCCTGCTGTCAAGGTTGAAATTCCTGATGAAGAATTCACTGATGACTTTGCCGATGGCAAAAGTATTGAGGATGTCATTGAGAAGCTCAAGTCTCAGACTCCTAGGAAATGCGCTCCAATCAGAAACCCAACTTTCCACACCTTCTACAAGAATCCTTGGTCCTTCACCAACAAGGTCTTGATCAAGAAATGGGTCTTTCCGATTGACCATCTGCCTCCCTTTATTCGTCGTCTTCTTCAGTTTCATGAGAGATGAAAGACACTGTCACTCCCGGAAATCCTGCTGATTATGTTGATCAAAGGAGTTTGGACAGACGGACTGATATGTGGAAAGAGAAGTTTGTACCTCTATCAAAGTTCAAGCAGTTGAAAGAGGCTGAACTAAAGCTCAATTTTGGTCGATATTTTGAATTTCTACCACTTTCCTGGAACCAGATCTATCTCTTTCAAGACAGAATTAGACAAGATATGATGGTTCAGGATGTATGGATTATCTACGCCAGGACTTTCAATCAGCTCTCTCAATTCACAGAGTTTGATCCTTATCAGATAGGCAGTATGGAGAATAATGAAGATCTTCTGACCTATAATGATGACGAGGCTCCTGCTGACAGTCCTCTCAATGCTCACTTCTTCAGATCAGTCAAGAAAGTCACTATGGACTTGATTGACAAATCCAATGAATTTCTGCTGAAGCAAGATGCCGATCGCCTAGCTGCCGAAAATCTTGCCGATCCATCTGCTCAAGCTCCTTCTCCCAGCAGCAGCAAGACTTTATCTGATGCCGATGTTCATTCTGCCGATGATGTAGATGCTGCTGTTAATTCCTTAGTTGCCGATGATGGTTCAGATGATTCTGCCGATCGTGATTCTGCCGATAATGATGATGGTGCTGATTTGTTTGGTGATTTGGTTTGTGCTCACAAAGCTGCTGCTGACTCTCCTTCCACTTCACTTACAACAGATAGTGACAAGATGCCAATCAGAACTGTCATGGCTAAAGCTTCCACTGCTGAAGTCTTTGCAGAGTCTGTATTTGGAGGTGATAGTAGTGTTGAAGGAAGGCATTCTGATGACTCTATCAAAGATATAGTGGAATTTCATGTTGAGCAAACTTCAGACACTCAACCTCTGATGGGTCTATCTGCCGACCTTGCTGCTCCAGTGAGACAACTATGGACACTCAACAGTTGGATGTATCTGTTTCAGGAGGAGAACTTGCTGAAAAAGTGACTAATGAGACAACTGCTGACACTCATCTTACTGAGAAAACTACAGACACTCAGTTAATATCAGTCACCCTGAAATACAGATTGTTCCTCCTACTGGAATCAAGGAGGTTGTGGAGTTGGGAGGAGGTGCTGATGATAGTACTCCTAATATGGATGCTGACATTGCTGCTAGTCTACAGTTTGAAGAGATTCTTCATCAGCCTTTGTTCAGCTTGCCGTCCGTTATCATCCCTCTCTTACCGGCTCCTGCTGCTGCTCATGCCGATGTAGATCATGCTGATGAAGCTGATCCTGTTGCTGCTCGTGCCGATGTAAATCATGCCGATGAGATAGATCTTGCTGATTACATGGTGGTTGGAGAACAAGCCTTTGTTGATCCTGATGCTGTTGATACTTCTCCACCACCCAGCTATGATTATTTTCTCAATGGGAAGGATATGATGTGCTCCAACTGGTACACTTCCAATGCATCTATCCCCTCCAACAAATTTGGACAGCCTCTCTTCACTGTTCATCCAAGGTTATCCTTCAAGTATACCTTAGGCAAATGTCCACTCCCATTCGGCAAAGACCACCCTCATGTCACCAAGCATAAATTCTCTCCAGGAGGTTCTACCAGTGATAGTCCAATCTATCTTCCCTGGATTCTCAATGATGATGACATTGTTCGTACAAAGGGAAAGACTCCTCGGATTTCTAGACTTAAGAAGAAAGTGGTCTATGACCCAATTCGATCTAGACCAGGACAGATAAAGATTAGAGGTGAATCTACCCTTCCCGGTCCTTCTCCAACTGAAGTGTGCATTACTACAAATGGATGGATGAGAAGCTGCTTGATGATCAATGATCTGCTGACTGACATCATTGAAGTTAGGCATACCAATCCTCGTGGCCTTCTTTTATTTAATCAAGTCTGCCGCTTTGGCTATGACTCTGCCATTATTCCATCCTCGTCAGCGTGCCGATCATCTAGTCTATACCTCAAGGCTGATGAATGCCGGGTTAATGACTATGATTCTTGAAGGTCGTGCTTACTTGAACTTAATCTTGGCTACCTTCCTTTCACTTGAAGACAGTGGTATGTTTCTGCTGCCGACTGATCGTGCCGTTATAGTTCATCCTGCTTTTCCTTTGCCGATCTGTCGTGCCGATGATTCTGATGATCTCATTGTCTCAACTTTTGTCCCTGCCGATTTCTTCTCATCTGCTGATGATGCTGCCCTTCAATGGTTCTTACTTATTCCGGCTGCTCCTGTTCCTCCCTCTCCATCTCAGCCGATCTTGATCTCCTCTGATGATGAGATGATGACTGATGATGTGCTTATTGAAGATGCTGATCTGAATAATGAAGATTTTATCCCTTCAATAGTGCTCCCGTCGTCTGCCAGTATTTTCCAGCCGACCATCGTCAACAGTCTGTATGAGTATTTGAAGTTTAGTGAAGGCGATTTCACAAATCAGCAAGTGCCTGCCACTCGTGCTGATGTTGGTGATATGGCTCTTTCTGTTGGTGACCTGGTTAAGGATGTTCATAAAGACCTGGTTAAGCGTCTACGTAAGTCCAATCAGGAGGAGGAGAATACTCTGGTTAAAGAATTGAAAGCTCTCCTTGGTGACAGAGACGAGCGTATTATGGCTCTTTCTGAATCCTTGGGGACAACTCATAACATTCAACAGAATCTTGTTGATAATCAGAGGCTGCAGATAAGAGATATGGGAAGACTTGAATCAGAATTGTCTAAGACCAAAGCTGCCCTTGCCGAAGCTAATCTGAAGATAGCTGCTCTTGAAGCCAACAACAAGATGCTGTCTGAAAGATTGGAAAGTGCGCAGAGAAGACAGAGCAAAGCAAAGAGGAAAGCTGAAAGAAAAGAAGAAAGAGCAAGGAAGAAGGCTAGGAAGACTGAATCTACAAAGGACTCAACTCCAGCAGCAGATCCCAAGATTTCTGATCCTCCAGCTGCTGATCCTTGAGTCACATAGCCTATGATGTAGATATCTTATTGAAGACCTTCACAGACAAATTTCTTTGCTTATAAAATTTGTTATTGTGCTAATATGTTTTTCTTATATTTGTGTTGTTATCTGCATTATTCTGTGCTATTTCCTTTTGCAGATCATCACTCTTGCCGATTCCTTGAACCGCTTCACCATTTATTTTGGTGAATCCACCTTTTGCATTAGACATCTAGTGTGACTTACCTTAGGATTTGGTTATACCTAGATATCCTTAGAAATCTTTCCCTAAGATAAGTGATGTCTTTAGCTTTAAGGGTGATTGGACTTAAGTAATTAGGAGGAGATTGTTGTTCAAATAGATTCCTAGGTCCTAGAATTACTTAATCCCAATCATGTCTACACTTAGGGTCCCCCAATTTTATTAGAACCTTTTTAAGGTGCCCTTAGGATCCTTTGTGATCAGCACAGGTGTATATCAACTCTTCATTCAAGACATACCAGCAAGAGGAAGCAAATCAGCAGATCAGTTAACAAAGTTGCCGATCAACTCCATGCCGATCAACTTGATACACAAGTTGCCGATCAACAACATGCCGATATAATAGACAGTCTGCACTGTCAGTCAGGTGACATCATTTCATTAAAGTCAACCTTGCTGATTGTCTCTATACTGTTTTATTATAAAGTAGTTTACCTACTCTGTAATGATTTCTACGCCGTCTGACACATAGCTACTTTTAGCTATACTCTGTCTCTACTTGCTTTTGCAGGTAACCGGTTGAGACAAAGGGGTCTTTACCCATCAGACTTTTAAGGCACGCGTATCTTCGCCATTAATGCCAAGGATACTGCATTAAATGCTCCTCACCTACCCAGCTGGAAATTCAAATGTTATCCTTCTTCAACAAGCTAAGACATTAACTCCTCCTATATATAGAGGACTCAGTGCATTGAAGAAGGTTGGTGATTTTAGTGCATTGAAGAGAGTTGGTTGTTTGCAGCATTCATTGAAGCTCAAACATTCCTTGTCCAGATAATCATTAGATCATTTAATAGGACATACACTTATGCACAAACTCTACAACACTGTTAGTATTCCCGAACTAGATTATTTTAAGGAATACGTTGTCTGAGTTTTCACACACCCACCTGAGTGAGATAAGTTCTTTTGAACTTGCCGCTCAAATACACTTGGTCAGATATTTGCTTTACGATTCATTAAACTATCTCTAGAATTTAGTCTTTGTATCCGGCAAAGCCGCTCTTGTAATAGACTAGGGATATTTAATAGTGCTCTTAACCCAAATCCAAGTTCTGACCAAACTTGGTAGAGGACGTAGCAGTATTTACACTGTGAACCTCTCCAAATCTCTGTGTCCTCTGTCACTTACTGTCCTTGCCGGTTGGAACTCTATCACCGGCAAATCATTACTGTTCTTGCTGACTCATCATCATTTCCATTGACCAATCTCTTGAAACTGCATTGAACTTTTAGAAACTACTTTGTGTTTAAACCAAGCTCTCAAAACCTTTTTATAAACTGATTTTGTGTGAGTTAAAACAAGTCATATCTTCTCCGCTGCGCTTACTGATAATAGTTTGCAATCTGATAAGTGACTTTGCATTTATAAAAGTGTTTCTTTGAAAAAGTTTTAATTAGGCTATTCACCCCCCCCCCTCTAGCCTATTTTCCTACCAATTGGGCCTAACAAACTTGGCGTAAGATGGAATATTTTTGATGACATCCAACAATGGTAAATTGATGTTTACTTTTGAAAACATGTCATAGATTTCAGAAAATTGTTTTTCCATCTTTTGCCTCATATATCGACCAGGAAAAGGCATGGGCGGTACGTATGGCTTGGGCATTGGAGAAGTTACATTTTGCTTGTCTCCCAAGTCATTAGTACCATTTTCCTTCAAATTTTCAGACTTTTCCTCAACATTATTATTAGAAGAAGTGGAGGGAATACTTACCTCTTCACCGACGACCTTACCATTTCTCAGTGTGATGATTGATTTGGCTGAGTGCTCCCCTTGGCTAGGGAAGGTTCCCGGTTTGGTAGCTCGCAACACTTCCGCCATTTGACTCACCTGGGTCTCAAGCTTGTTGATGGCAGCTTCATTGTTCTTCCTTTCTTGCATCATTTCCAACCTCATCTGCTCCAAGATTGTTTCGACGGAAGGTTTTGGAGGTTGTTGTGCTTGATGTTGTGGTTGTGGTTGTTGTTGCACCGGGTGGAGTGGTTGATTGTTACTCCATGAAAGATTTGGGTGATGCCTCCACCCTGGATTGTATGTGTTGGAGTATGGATTGTTGTATGGTTGCCTTGGTTGAAATCCATTTGCTGCTTGTGCCTGTTCAGAAAATTCTGAAAATTGTGCACTAGATGGACAAGCATTAGTAGCATGAGAACTTAAACCACAAGTAGTACAAACTTCTTGAACTTTGTTAGCAATGAGAGGTGAAACAAGATTTGTGAACGGAGAAATTTGGTTAGACATATGGATAAGAGCATTTTCCAATTTATCTACCTTCCGTTAGATTGAACTTCATAAATTCCCTTTTGATTTCCTCTCACTCCTCTCTGCTGAGAATTTGCACCTAACATCTCAAAAATGTCCCTAGCTTCTTCCGGAGTTTTCTCACCTATTGACCCTCCCGCAGCATTATCAACAGTGTTTTGATACAAATGACTTAACCCATCATAAAATGCTTGATTCAAATGTGGAAGGGAAAAGTCATGGTGAGGGCATTGAACTAAAAGCATTTTAAAACGATCCCATGTTTCGTGAAATGCCTCACCAGGTTCTTGTTGAAAACCTATGATTTTCTTTCTTAATGCTGATAATGAGGGATGCGAATAATATCTTTGAAAGAAAGCTTGGTACATCTTTTCCCATGTGTCTATGCTATTGGGAGGCAAAGTCATGAACCACGTTTGAGCTGACCCTCCCACAGCATTATCAACAGTGTTTTGATACAAATGACTTAACCCATCATAAAATGCTTGATTCAAATGTGGAAGGGAAAAGTCATGGTGAGGGCATTGAACTAAAAGCATTTTAAAACGATCCCATGTTTCGTGAAATGCCTCACCAGGTTCTTGTTGAAAACCTATGATTTTCTTTCTTAATGCTGATAATGAGGGATGCGAATAATATCTTTGAAAGAAAGCTTGGTACATCTTTTCCCATGTGTCTATGCTATTGGGAGGCAAAGTCATGAACCACGTTTGAGCTGCACCTTTAATACAAAGAGGAAAACAACGCAACTTTAACTGGTCCTCCGTGATACCAGCAGTGATAGGGAATGTTTGCACATTGGCTAGGTATTCACGGATGAAATTAAGCGGATCCTCATTAGTTAAACCATGGAAAGTAGGCAACAAATTAAAGTATTGCCCTTTAAGCTCATATCCTTTTGCCGCGGCCGGCAAATTAATACATGAAGATGCATCATCGATTTTAGGACGGAAAAAATCCTTCATATGACGAACCTCACCCATGTTTAAGTTTACTTCTACCTCAGTGGTGGAAGTTTCGGTTCCACTTAGATCTTCTTCTGTCCCGGTGACAGAAGTCTCAGATTCAGATTCAAATAAATTGAAAAGGAGAGTATTTTCCTCGAGATTATCTATTTCTTCGTTCAACGGAACCAACTGGGGGTTCAGTGAACGTCGACCAAACATACGCTATTAAAAATTGAACTGTGAAATACAGAACAAGTCAAAAACTTGATAGAGAAAATCTCCACTTGTAATAAAAATACCTAGCAAGTGTACTAGTCACCGTAGTAGTAATACGCTATGCGAGGGTCGATCCACAGAGACTTGTGTATTTCACGATTCGATTTTCAGCAGTATAAACAAGAAATTAAAAATGACTGGTTTTGTTTTGATTTTAATACTACAAAAACACTTAAATTAAACTAAGATAGCAATTAAACAAAATAGAATGAGTTTACCGGAATTTCAGCAATGAGAGGAAGATCTATGGATTGGTTTCACATGTATTTCATTAATATATATAACTAATAATATAATCATTCCTTGTTGGGGATTTATTCTCTTAAGTAAGATTGAATGCTCACACATCTTCAATCTAGTGTTCTTTCAATATCATATTTTCTGCAAAGGCCATATGATATTCAAAGAACTCATTAAAATCTTAGGAATCTTAAATCTATAATTTTGATAAGAAATCACTTTACAAATCAAAATTATATTATTTCAAAAGTCGGACTTTGTATATCTCAATCAATCACTTGAAATCCTTATACACAAATTAGTTTAAGAGCCAAGCTAATCTAAACATTAGATTGTAACTAGAAAACTCTTATAAAAATACTTCTTGAAAAACCCAACAAAATGAATAATAATACTATCAATTAAAACATAATAATTCCATACATGTTACCTCCAATCCATAGAATGAGGAGATTAGCCAAGCATACACATATTCTTCTTCAACAAAGCTTCAATATTCAACATAAAACTTGAAGAAGTGAAAATATTTGGAACAATGAAAAACCTCTCAATCTTTCTCTACAATGTTTGAAGGAAGTAAAAACTATCTATTCTAGATCTGAATACCCTGGCTGCTGTGTGGAAGAGATGTATTTATACTAGGATCAAGCTAGGGTTACACAATGGGAACACAAGAAGAGGATATCAAGCTGTTGAAAAACTGCATTTTCCTGTCGGGTAGGCTGTGCGACCGCCCAAAATGGTGTGTGCGACCGCACATCTTTCTGAATTGATTTGGTCATGGAATGGGTATGAATTGGGCGACCGCACGATATGTTTTGTGCGACCGCACAGTTATCTGACAGGTTGATTTTCTTCTTATTCCCGTCCTTGACTCGGTTGACCGCTGTTGACCATTGATGGTGACTCGAGCAATCATTGATCTCCACACTTTTGAGCATCCAGGCCTTTGCAAAATATCAAAATAACACTAAAAAGTGTTTTACAACATTCAAATCCTTACAAAGTTCCTTATACAAAATAGATCAACAATTACATCAATAATGTTCTAAATTATATCCAAAAGTCAATAAAACTAGCACATGAACATAGAGATTATATATGTAAATACTACTCTATCACACATGTGGTAAATGGGTTGCATATCACATGCCTTGTTCGCATCTTCTTGCATGTTGCCAAGCTCAACATATGGACGGTCGTTCTTTTGTTGATCTATTTTACACTCTTTTAGAATACTACAAGACATGGAAGGGAACATTTGAACCACTACCTCATGAGGACTATTGGAATGTGGATGAGTTGGTGCCAAATTTTCTACCTAATCCCAACCTCAAACGTGCTGCAAAGTCCGGACGGCCCAAATCTAGACGATTTCGAAACACGATGGACTTCCAATCAGATAAACGAAAGACTCAGTGTTCAACATGCAAGCAAGAAGGCCACAATCGTCGTAGATGTCCAAATAATAGGGCATAGAGATTTCATGTAATTTCTATTTGAGTTGGATGTAATATTTTCTTTGAACTTCGTTCTATTTGACTTGGATGTAATATTTTCTTTGAACTTCGTTCTAACCTCGATGTACTATTTTATTTGACTTTAATGAATTTGCTTTTAGTTGAGTTTGATTTATTAGATTTGCTATTTTTTTTGTTATAGGTGCATTTTTTTTTTTTACAGAAACAGTCTAGTAGAGAAGAAACTGTTGGGGAATTTCAGTTTCACTAAACTCACCACTGGTAGTGGCGAGTTTACCAGTGGCGAGTTTCGTGAACCTGAAATTCCCACCTTGCTGCTTCTACAGATTACCTACCTGCAAAGAAAAAAAAAAAAACCAGCAACAACACCAGCAATTCCCACCTTGCTGCTTCTAGTGATAAATCAATAGAATGAGTTTGCAAGTATATTTACATTACGTTTATTCTAACTCGATTGATACTTTTTGAACTAAAATCGATATTGTAGGTATGACATTTTATCTGTGAATCAGAAACTACACTTTAATACCTTCCAAAAGAATGTCCACTTTAAGACTCTTTTTCAACCAAGATCGGAGTAGGATATTTGTTTTTCATATATTTAAGCATTCAACACCTCTATAGATACATCCCCTATGGTTGCTTCCTTCTCATTGAACTTGTAAAAAAAAAAAATCCTGAAACACTAGTCACCATCAACTTCAAATAATATTTCAGATTTCGCTAGATTCCTACTAAATCGAATAAGGTTAACAGGAATATGATCACTTGATAGCTTAAGACACGTGAGAGGTATGAAAATAGTAAGGAAGCGAAAGAGGTAGATACATACCCGATCATATCCACCTAATTTGATAACAAATCTCCATAACCTAAATACAAGGAAAACAAATCTCAGACCTCCGCTGAAATCAGAAGTTTAATATGCCCTACAATACACAGGAACTTACTTCAGGCAGTTTAGCGGTTGTCCATAAAACTTTGGGACGGAAAATACACACTGATCCATACTTGGCCTTTCCCCATGCTGCTATACACTGAGACACACCAGCAAAAAAAATAAAAAAAAAATAAAATAAAGCAGCAACAACACCAAACTGTTAATACCCACCTGAAAAAAAAAATATGCAGTCCAATAACACTCATCATGCAAGTAAAGAAAAATCTTTATTGCTACAACAATAACAAATAACTAATCCCAAAATACATTAAAAAAAAAAAAAAAAAACCAGAAACAGTCCAGTACAGTACAGTACAGACAAAAAAAAAAAAAAAAAGAACACAAAATCAATGGAAAGGGACATGGAGGGTATTGAGCTTACAGTGTATTCTCTGAATCAGAACCATCACTATTAGCAGCCACTTTATCAAGACAGACTGCAATACCCACCTCTAAAAAAAAAAAAAAAAAAAAAAAAACAAACAAACAAACAAACAACAACAAAACCAACAATACCAACATAAAATCAATATGATAACATCCAAGTGTTTGAAAACCATAAAAACATGTAACTGTTTCAAAGAAAACATAACAAAACATCAAGTTTCGTGACCACAACCCGGTCACGTAGGGACAATGTCTCACTTCTTCTTATTATAGGCAGACGGGGGGTGTACTTGTTAGTTGGATGTCGCTGCCTTGACCCTTTCCTTTGATATGTCTGTCTCATCAATTCCTCCCTCTGCACGTTACTAAGGCCGGATGAAGTCCCAGTCGGATCGGCAAATGGTCGAAGCTGTCCCCGTGAAGAAGATGTAGGAACACTAATATCACTCCTTGAATATCGTACTCCCGAGGCTCTAGATGGGGACTGAAAATCATCATCATCTGGATCTGGAAGACGGGGCATACTAACCTGCTACTGCTGTCGATGAACGTGACGAGGTGGGCGGGGGAGGGGGACGAGGAGTAAGGTCAATAAAGTCGTCATCATCTGGATCTGGAACACGGGCTCTACTAACCTGATGTTGTGGACGCAGTGGAAGAGGTAGAGGGGGAGTAGGAAAATCATATTTGTGTCTCTGTGGCTCCATCCCCTCTAAGAAAGCATCAGCGCCCTCCTCTAACTGACTCTTTGAAAATAAATGTGGAAATATGGAAGTATCAATCCCCTCCTCAACCAGTAGCCTAGCCTCCTCCTCCTCCGCCTCCTCCTCTTGACTAGCTGTCCATCTGTCTCCCTGCTCCTCGAGCTCCTCGGCCTCATCCTGTAACTCCATATCTCTATGTCCATGTCCCTGATTCTCTCCCTCTCCATGTCCTTGTCCTTGTCGTTGTCGCTGCCACCGCTAGCCCTGTCCCTGTCCCTATGCTCTCCTCCTCCTCTCCCGATGTTGTGGAGCAACTACCCTTTGAACACGATCAACATGCGGTGGAGGTACAGCTTCCTGAAGTCTTTGCTGATACTGAACAAGCTGGAGAGTATCCCTAATTTGCTTCCTCACCTTAACTTGAGACTGGTCCGGCTCTACCATATGAGCAACATCATGTGCAATGCCCTCTTCATTGCTCACATACACATTCTGTAACGATTGCACCTATAGTTGCAAAACAAATAATATTTAGTAAGAATCTTTAAAAAAGCATTGCTCTGGACAAATAAATACTGAAAATGCTTACCGATCCCTCTAAGAAAGGGGCAGACGACTGATATCCAACCGGATTGATATGGCACGGGTTCTGGATAAATAGGCACGTTATCTTCCTGAACCAAATGTAATATGGATGAGTGTAATCCATATGCTCAACACCACGAACCCCCTCTACCACATAATCCCGTCGGGCACGCCATAATCCTATAGACCTCTGGTGGCGTTGACTCCAAACGACCAGTGAATTACCTCAGCGATCAACCTTGTGCAACTCCACGTCAGTGTCACAAGGATCGGGAACTGTCTGCTGCATACAAAACTGTCTCAACACACGGTCTGGGAAGTGTTGGATATTAATTCATAAGCGACATTTGATGTTTAAAAGGTATGTTAATAAGTTCTCATGTTTTGAACATAGAGAAACATATTAATTACCTCAGTTGGCTTGGTTATCATGTTAGTTTGGAACTAACAAACGGATTTGATATTAATTCATAAGCGACATTTGATGTTTAAAATGCTATGTCTTAATATCAAATGGAAACATTCTCAAACTCTAAAGGTTAATAAGAATAAGGATTTAAGATAAAGGCAAAACAAAAGTTGTCAAGCCTAAAAGGAAATATTTGTGGCAAAACCTAAAATCCAAAGAATGTAATTTGTACCTTGGCAATAGGATTGACCGTTGGTGAAATTACAATTTGAATTAAAAGATCAAAATGAAGGGTAGTTGGACTACCACTTCAAGTATTTATGTTAAAATTTCTACTTGTAAGGGTAAAGATTAACCTATGTGGCAATAATGATGCAATGGTTGGAACATTAATCATAGGAACTTGCGAAGTGTCTTTACCTAATAAGTTCATATTTGTTTTGAACAAATGGTGCTATGTTCTTATTTTAAGTAGAAATATTATTTTGGTTTCTTCATTAGAAGATTATGGATATTTCTTATTTCGAATAAGAAAGTGTTCCATTAAATATGATTTGCCTTATTGTATTGCTAATCATATAATGGGACTTAATATCCTTATTTTGGAAGAACAAAATAATGAGCATAACGTAAATAATGGAAATCTGAATATAAGGATGTAATCGTTACATTCTTAAAAAGCATTAATGTCTATATCAAATGATAAGAAACACATATCTAAAATTCCATGGGACGGATCATATGATTTCGAATCATGCGATAGATGTGAATCTTAGAAATTGATCAAGACATCTTTTACTAATAATAGTAAGAGGAAGTACTCTTTTGAACTTATACATTTTGATGTATGTAGTTTATTAAAGTAACAATGCTAGAAAGGATTTCAACACCTCATGGCAAAAGTATTGATGTACTCTGATTAGATCAAAGTAATGAATATTTGAGCCTTGGACTCGATGAGAATTCTGCATAAAGTCTGCAATTTAAGAAAAACAGAATCTGGAAACAGCAGCCGTACGGATGATGTTCCAAAAGTTTACAGATTGTCTGTAAAACACAGTTTTTCGTCTCATAAAAAGTCAAACTGATCTTTAATTATCCTTCTGGATTATGTGCTGGAAACAGCTGCGATTACACTAACTTGAGTTTCATCTAAGGAGGTTCGACTAATGCCATATGAGATATGGAATGAAAGAAAACTTTGTTGTCTTTCATAAAGATCTGTGATGTGATGCTTTTGAGAAAAGTGTTGTCTGGGACAAAATCACACTTAAATCTTATAAATGTAATTCCATGGGATATCTTAATGATATTAATTTTACACCATTTAGAGTACAAATCGGTTGTTACTCTAAATATCACTTTCAAGATAAATCGTTTATCTCTAAAGAACTAGTGGGAGTAAAATGTATCTCGAAGAGTTCGAGACCCAAAAATGACATGGAACCGAAGATGGGATACTATCTATAACAAGAAATATTGATTTCTCGTAATAGAAAGTAATAGGGCAGATATCATTGTGAATGATTGACCTATTACCTATCAAGATGCAAAGTCCGCTCCGGATTTAGATCAATGACTTGGAGTCATAAAATCTAAAAGTGTATATTGATTAAGCAAGACTAATTGAGAAAAATTAATTCATAATGTCGATTATGATGAAACTTTATCACCCGTAGTCATGCTTAATGTTATTAGAATTCTAATTGTCATGACTTCATATTTCGAATATGTAATATGACAGATGGATGTCAAAACTATATTCCTTAATAGGAACTTACATTAGGATGTGTTTGATACAACCTAAAAGTTTTGATTGATCCATAAGATTCTAATAAAATATGCAAGTTGCAGAAATTCATGAGATGGATTGAAGCAAACTACTTGGTGTGAAATTTAATTTTGATGAAGTATTCAAAGAGTTTGAATTCATTAAAGATTAGACTTGTGATTACAATAAATTTAGTGGGAGCGTAATATTATTCCTAGTCATATATATGTGGTTGACATATAATTCATTCTGAAAGAGTTTCTAAATGAAAGACTTGGATAAAGCCACCTATATCATTGGAATTTAGATTTATGGAGATAAATCTAAAACGTTGTTTGGTTAAAGTCAAAGTACTAGTAAAGACAAGATAGTGAAAAGTTCGCTATGCAAGACTCTTGGAGAGGTTACTTGTGAAAGTCTAATGGCATTAATCTTTGCAAGATTTAGTTTTACTGGAAGACTGATGAGCAAAGAGTACATGATTAGGATTCCATATGCTTCAGCAATTGGATCTATCATGTAAGCCATGTTAATGTACTAAGACCAGATGTCTCATATACTTGGAGTATGATGAGATAATACCAATCGGATCCTAGTGAAAGTCACTAGTTAAGAAACGCTCTCATGTTCTCTAAAAGGAACTAAAGGACGCGTTCTTGATCTTTGATGGAATGAAATATGATCTTGTAATAGTTACATAGATGCATTCTTATAAACCAACAAAGATAAATATTGCAGTATAAATACATGTTTACATCTAATAATGGTGTTAGAAGAGTTCTAAATGGACCATTACTATTCTACAAAAAGTTGAGTATCTAATGGCATGAGATTCAACTAGAAAAATGTTAAGATTAAGATTATAATTAGTAAACTAGAAATCGTTTCTAGTGTCACTAATTTAATGTACTTTCATTGTGTCAATAATCGTTATTACACAAGTCAAGGGACTAATATCTTATCTAGACATATACTCATACATTTCTATCTTACTCGAGAAATCGTCAAAGATAGGAGATGTCAAAATATGCAAAATACCTTATGATAATAACAAGGATAATTATCCTACGTAAGCTCGTTTGCAATTATGATGAAGATCATAAAACGTTGTTTGGTTAAAGTCAAAGTACTAGTAAAGACAAGATAGTGAAAAGTTCACTATGCAAGACTCTTGGAGAGGTTACTTGTGAAAGTCTAATGGCATTAATCTTTGCAAGATTTAGTTTTACTGGAAGACTGATGAGCAAAGAGTACATGATTAGGATTCCATATGCTTCAGCAATTGGATCTATCATGTAAGCCATGTTAATGTACTAAGACCAGATGTCTCATATACTTGGAGTATGATGAGATAATACCAATCGGATCCTAGTGAAAGTCACTAGTTAAGAAACGCTCTTACGTTCTCTAAAAGGAACTAAAGGACGCGTTCTTGATCTTTGATGGAATGAAATATGATCTTGTAATAGTTACATAGATGCATTCTTATAAACCAACAAAGATAAATATTGCAGTATAAATACATGTTTACATCTAATAATGGTGTTAGAAGAGTTCTAAATGGACCATTACTATTCTACAAAAAGTTGAGTATCTAATGGCATGAGATTCAACTAGAAAAATGTTAAGATTAAGATTATAATTAGTAAACTAGAAATCGTTTCTAGTGTCACTAATTTAATGTACTTTCATTGTGTCAATAATCGTTATTACACAAGTCAAGGGACTAATATCTTATCTAGACATATACTCAGACATTTCTATCTTACTCGAGAAATCGTCAAAGATAGGAGATGTCAAAATATGCAAAATACCTTATGATAATAACAAGGATAATTATCCTACGTAAGCTCGTTTGCAATTATGATGAAGATCATAACTAAGCTCAATGGGTATTGGATACACTTTGATTGGGCCTAGTGCAAGTGGGAGATTGTTGGATACTATGCCCTAGGCCCTTGAGAAAGGCCTATGTGTTATATCATATCTTCATTGTTATAGAGATAACAAACCCGATTATTATATCTTTTGCATGTTTATTATAATAATCATTGTCCCTAGCACTTATGAAGGGCTAGCATGAGTTTGATGGATAATCATATGATGATTATAGCGCATAGGATGCGGATTAAACTTGTGGGTACATGTTGGAGAACAAGTACTGGATAGACCCGTTATAAGATTTATGTCATGGTCAAATGTCATAATTAAATCTCATAATAGTTATATCATTTATCCTTAGACCTGAGATTATCATAGTCTTCCACATGATGAACATTATGTTTGACGTACTCAAACGCTACCCCTAACCGGGTGGTTATAAAGGCTACGATTGGCATAATCGGATTCATGTAGGGAAGAATGATAAGTCAAGATGGGATTTGTCCCTCTCTCAAGAGAGATATCTGCTTGGCCACTCGATGAGTGAGATTGATAATAGTGTACGGCCGTACCCAAATGAATTGAAGCGTTAAATGTTATTTGCTCATATCAATCTACTCGAGATCGAGAAAGCATTGGACAACATAAGTTGACGTGGACCATGACTTATGTCCAATATGATATCGTGTGACAAAGGGATTGTGATATGTTCTATAAGGTTACTTTGGGCTTTCAAAGTTATACTATTTGGGTAGTCATAATGGCTTGCTAGAGTCCGCTTATGATTTACGAGGTCTTCGGACTCGTTGCCAACATAGTATAATCCTATTGGGTCACACACGCAGAACGGATCTTGCTTGGCACGAAAAACGAGAAAAAAACTGGGAAGTGGAAAAACCAGCCGTACGGGTAGTTTGGACTAGCCGTACGGATAGTTTGTCCGTTGACGAGTTTTTGTCAGATTTCTTTCTGGGAAAGGAATCCTTTAACCTAATGGAATTAGGTTTCTCCCAGTATATATTCTGTGTTTTCTTCAGCCGAAAACTTAAGCCTTAGGCATTGATTTTGGAAATCAACAAGAGTTTTTTGGAGAGAGAAAAACACATATTATACTTAGGTTATTGGGGTTTGATTTTTGCTCATCATCAAACCATAATAATCAAAGGGAGATTGAAGAATGGTTCTTCAACCATGTTTTTAAAGCCTAAGGATCTAGCAGTCAAATCAAGAAGCGTTCTTGAGTCCGTTCGATGTGTGGATACCGATAGAGGGTGTTTGCTTTAACACCTTAAAGTCCGTGTTCATGGATTCGATCTTCAAGGGTATGTTTCTTTCATCTTGTATTTAATTTAATCAACATGCACGGATCCGGGCTCTTGGGTGTTTGATTTTATCTGTTTATTCCGCTGCGCATGATGCATCAAAACCCAACAGTGGTATCAGAGCCCCGTTCATTGTTGATTATTTTAGTATATCATGTTGAAATTGTTTAATTCGATTATATGATATCTACATGATAATAAGATAAGTGTGTGATTTGAGTTTTATATATGAGATATAAAAATTTATGAGCATGAACATGGGGATTATGTGATTATTATATTAATTTGATCTATATGAATAATTGCATGTTGGGATTATCAATAAATAATTGGATTATGTGTATTGATAATTTAGATCTAATTTATATATATATATTAAATTGTTTATTCATGATATTGATTAGATCTAATTAAATTCGTAATCTGTAAATTCATGTTTCTGTAATCTGGTTATGTACAAACATGATATTGGATTTGGTCGAATTTCTGAAATTCTGAAAAACCTGGAAATCTGGGATCTTACCAATGGATCCGTACGGATGGTTTGGGTGATGCCAAACTGATCCGTACGGCTAGTTTGGAAATTCTCAGATTTGATTTTGTTTTTTGGTGTTCAGATTATTCTGTAAATTGTTTACAGAATTCGAATCTGAAAACTGGAAACTGCTTTCAGACGGCTGGTTTTCGAAACCGTGTTTCCTGAAACAGTTTTCGGCCGAAGAATTCAAAAGGAATTGCAGAAATCAGAGTTCTAAAGAGTTTAGAACTGCTATAATCTGTGAGATTAAGAGACAATGAAAGATCTTGAAACAAGTATCCAATCTATACGGGAATGTGGATGCCTTTTGGCTTAGTTTATACCGTATAGAGAAGTTACTTGGTTCCTTGATCTTAGCACGGAAATGTGGATGCCTTTTGGCTTAGTTTCGGCCGTGCGGTTTGTGCTTTCAATTTCAAGATGCTCTGTGGATACAGTTTCAGAATTCTGAAGAGTTCAGAGTTTATGTGACCTGTATGAAAGAGCTGTATGGATAAATCTGGATGCTTCCAGAAACATCCGTACGGATGGTTTGGGCATTACTGATTCTGATCTGTTTCAGACGGCAGGTTTTGGAAACCGTGTTTCCTGAAACAGATTTAAGTTCAGAAGTCCAAACTATTAATGAGATCAGAATCTTAAAGGAGTTTAAGATTGGCGTAATCTCAAAGTTTCAGAATTACCCCTATACAAAGTGCAAATCGTTTGCAAGAGAAGGAAACTAAATTTAAATTAATTCATTGCATGGACCAATGGCAGGCTCACACCTTGTTTCTGGGAATGCGTATGAAATATTCAATCTGTAAATTGTTTACAGATAATTTAGATTACGTCCCCATTATGTTGCTTCATAATTAAATCACAAGATTTTGCTTCTGTTAATTAATTGGATTAGTTAACATCATTATGTAAAGACTATATTATATTATGCTTGACATAATTAAATATATGATGCATGTCTCTAAGCAAATAAACCTTCTTAAAACTTAAGTCATGTGTCAATCCATTATTAAAACACTTGTGAGTACACCGGGTATTTTTATGTGGGCTCTGCCAAAGCGAGGTGCATTAATTCTATCAGTGTATGAGCAAGATGAGGAATGAGAGTTTCCTATACGTTTAACGTGGTTTGACTTAATTAGGCTATCAAAAGACAAAGTTTTGGGCCTAAAGCACAAGATGAGATTAAAACATGTCTGACATAAGATGTTTAACAAATCTCATAAAGGATCTAAGAATCATATATGATATGATTGACAAAGAGTTGTCTACCTAATTAATTTAATTTTGAGCAGTATCGCCAAAGCGGACTTGAAATTAAATTAAAGTTGGATCTTAGCCTACTTAAATTATATTATACAATTGTTGTATTTGAACGTGTATAATTTAGTGGGAGTATTATGAAATACATTAAATATCTCTAAATGATAATGGTATGAAATATATGTGTATATTCATTTGCATATTTCGTAGAATGTCTTAAACTATAATCATGTATAATTACTGCGATTGACCCTATTTTAATAAGAATAAGATTAACTTCCATGACCTAGTCATGAGCTTGAGAATTGTTCTAAAGCAAGATCGGAAGTTATGACTTCTTAATAAATCCTATTTCTAAGAAACCTAATGCTTAAGGATGGACAAAGACATTTATTAGAAACATGTGGATGATTCTATAGATGTCAATTGTCTTATGACTTGCTACCATATGTTTAGAACTTTAGAAGTATCTGAAACACATGGATGCTTATTTGATAAGCAATCACGTAGAAAGCGTTCCTACAAGCAAGAAAAGCAAGTAAATTTTGAGATTGATTAGAGCCTAACATTTATGTGATGAATGAAAGGTATGTTAATAAGTTCTCATGTTTTGAACATAGAGAAACATATTAATTACCTCAATTGGCTTGGTTATCATGTTAGTTTGGAACTAACAAACGGATTTGATATTAATTCATAAGCGACATTTGATGTTTAAAATGCTATGTCCTTAATATCAAATGGAAACATTCTCAAACTCTAAAGGTTAATAAGGATAAGGATTTAAGATAAAGGCAAGACAAAAGTTGTCAAGCCTAAAAGGAAATATTTGTGGCAAAACCTAAAATCCAAAGAATGTAATTTGTACCTTGGCAATAGGATTGACCGTTGGTGAAATTACAATTTGAATTAAAAGATCAAAATGAAGGGTAGTTGGACTACCACTTCAAGTATTTATGTTAAAATTTCTACTTGTAAGGGTAAAGATTAACCTATGTGGCAATAATGATGCAATGGTTGGAACATTAATCATAGGAACTTGCGAAGTGTCTTTACCTAATAAGTTCATATTTGTTTTGAACAAATGGTGCTATGTTCTTATTTTAAGTAGAAATATTATTTTGGTTTCTTCATTAGAAGATTATGGATATTTCTTATTTCGAATAAGAAAGTGTTCCACTAAATATGATTTGCCTTATTGTATTGCTAACAAAATAATGAGCATAATGTAAATAATGGAAATCTGAATATAAGGATGTAATCGTTACATTCTTAAAAAGCATTAATGTCTATATCAAATGATAAGAAACACATATCTAAAATTCCATGGGACGGATCATATGATTTCGAATCATGCGATAGATGTGAATCTTAGAAATTGATCAAGACATCTTTTACTAATAATAGTAAGAGGAAGTACTCTTTTGAACTTATACATTTTGATGTATGTAGTTTATTAAAGTAACAATGCTAGAAAGGATTTCAACACCTCATGGAAAAAGTATTGATGTACTCTGATTAGATCAAAGTAATGAATATTTGAGCCTTGGACTCGATGAGAATTTGCATAAAGTCTGCAATTTAAGAAAAACAGAATCTGGAAACAGCAGCCGTACGGATGATGTTCCAGAAGTTTACAGATTGTCTGTAAGACACAGTTTTTCGTCTCATAAAAAGTCAAACTGATCTTTAATTATCCTTCTGGATTATGTGCTGGAAACACTGCGATTACACTAACTTGAGTTTCATCTAAGGAGGTTCGACTAATGCCATATGAGATATGGAATGAAAGAAAACTTTGTTTGTCTTTCATAAAGATCTGTGATGTGATGCTTTTGAGAAAAGTGTTGTCTGGGACAAAATCACACTTAAATCTTATAAATGTAATTCCATGGGATATCTTAATGATATTAATTTTACACCATTTAGAGTACAAATCGGTTGTTACTCTAAATAGCACTTTCAAGATAAATCGTTTATCTCTAAAGAACTAGTGGGAGTAAAATGTATCTCGAAGAGTTCGAGACCCAAAAATGACATGGAACCGAAGATGGGATACTATCTATAACAAGAAATATTGATTTCTCGTAATAGAAAGTAATAGGGCAGATATCATTGTGAATGATTGACCTATTACCTATCAAGATGCAAAGTCCGCTCCGGATTTAGATCAATGACTTGGAGTCATAAAATCTAAAAGTGTATATTGATTAAGCAAGACTAATTGAGAAAAATTAATTCATAATGTCGATTATGATGAAACTTTATCACCCGTAGTCATGCTTAATGTTATTAGAATTCTAATTGTCATGACTTCATATTTCGAATATGTAATATGACAGATGGATGTCAAAACTATATTCCTTAATAGGAACTTACATTAGGATGTGTTTGATACAACCTAAAAGTTTTGATTGATCCATAAGATTCTAATAAAATATGCAAGTTGCAGAAATTCATGAGATGGATTGAAGCAAACTACTTGGAGTGAAATTTAATTTTGATGAAGTATTCAAAGAGTTTGAATTCATCAAAGATGAGACTTGTGATTACAATAAATTTAGTGGGAGCGTAATATTATTCCTAGTCATATATATGTGGTTGACATATAATTCATTTTGAAAGAGTTTCTAAATGAAAGACTTGGATAAAGCCACCTATATCATTGGAATTTAGATTTATGGAGATAAATCTAAAACGTTGTTTGGTTAAAGTCAAAGTACTAGTAAAGACAAGATAGTGAAAAGTTCGCTATGCAAGACTCTTGGAGAGGTTACTTGTGAAAGTCTAATGGCATTAATCTTTGCAAGATTTAGTTTTACTGGAAGACTGATGAGCAAAGAGTACATGATTAGGATTCCATATGCTTCAGCAATTGGATCTATCATGTAAGCCATGTTAATGTACTAAGACCAGATGTCTCATATACTTGGAGTATGATGAGATAATACCAATCGGATCCTAGTGAAAGCCACTAGTTAAGAAATGCTCTCATGTTCTCTAAAAGGAACTAAAGGACGCGTTCTTGATCTTTGATGGAATGAAAGATGATCTTGTAATAGTTACATAGATGCATTCTTATAAACCAACAAAGATAAATATTGCAGTATAAATACATGTTTACATCTAATAATGGTGTTAGAAGAGTTCTAAATGGACCATTACTATTCTACAAAAAGTTCAGTATCTAGTGGCATGAGATTCAACTAGAAAAATGTTAAGATTAAGATTATAATTAGTAAACTAGAAATCGTTTCTAGTGTCACTAATTTAATGTACCTTCATTGTGTCAATAATCGTTATTACACAAGTCAAGGGACTAATATCTTATCTAGACATATACTCATACATTTCTATCTTACTCGAGAAATCGTCAAAGATAGGAGATGTCAAAATATGCAAAATACCTTATGATAATAACAAGGATAATTATCCTACGTAAGCTCGTTTGCAATTATGATGAAGATCATAACTAAGCTCAATGGGTATTGGATACACTTTGATTGGGCCTAGTGCAAGTGGGAGATTGTTGGATATTATGCCCTAAGCCCTTGAGAAAGGCCAATGCGTTATATCATAGCTTCATTGTTATAGAGATAACAAACCCGATTATTATATCTTTTGCATGTTTATTATAATAATCATTGTCCCTAGCACTTATGAAGGGCTAGCATGAGTTTGATGGATAATCATATGATGATTATAGCGCATAGGATGCGGATTAAACTTGTGGGTACATGTTGGAGAACAAGTACTGGATAGACCCGTTATGAGATTTATGTCATGGTCAAATGTCATAATTAAATCTCATAATAGTTATATCATTTATCCTTAGACCTGAGATTATCATAGTCTTCCACATGATGAACATTATGTTTGACGTACTCAAATGCTACCTCTAACCGGGTGGTTATAAAGGCTACGATTGGCATAATCGGATTCCTGTAGGGAAGAATGATAAGTCAAGATGGTATTTGTCCCTCTCTCAAGAGAGATATCTGCTTGGCCACTCGATGAGTGAGATTGATAATAGTGTACGGCCGTACCCAAATGAATTGAAGCGTTCAATGTTATTTGCTCATATCAATCTACTCGAGATCGAGAAAGCATTGGACAACATAAGTTGACGTGGACCATGACTTCATGACTTATGTCCAATATGATATCGTGTGACAAAGGGATTGTGATATGTTCTATAAGGTTACTTTGGGCTTGCAAAGTTATACTATTTTGGTAGTCATAATGGCTTGCTAGAGTCCGCTTATGATTTACGAGGTCTTCGGACTCATTGCCAACATAGTATAATCCTATTGGGTCACACACGTAGAACGGATCTTGCTTGGCACGAAAAACGAGAAAAAAACTGGGAAGTGGAAAGACCAGCCGTACGGATAGTTTGGACTAGCCGTACGGATAGTTTGTCCGCTGACGAGTTTTTGTCAGATTTCTTTCTGGGAAAGGAATCCTTTAACCTAATGGAATTAGGTTTCTCCCAGTATATATTCTGTGTTCTCTTCAGCCGAAAACTTAAGCCTTAGGCATTGATTTTGGAAATCAACAAGAGTTTCTTGGAGAGAGAAAAACACATATTATACTTAGGTTATTGGGGTTTGATTTTTGCTCATCATCAAACCATAATAATCAAAGGGAGATTGAAGAATGGTTCTTCAACCATGTTTTTAAAGCCTAAGGATCTAGCAGTCAAATCAAGAAGCGTTCTTGAGTCCGTTCGATGTGTGGATACCGATAGAGGGTGTTTGCTTTAACACCTTAAAGTCCGTGTTCATGGATTCGATCTTCAAGGGTATGTTTCTTTCATCTTGTATTTAATTTAATCAACATGCACGGATCCGGGCTCTTGGGTGTTTGATTTTATCTGTTTATTCCGCTGCGCATGATGCATCAAAACCCAACAGGAAGTGCCACTCTACCCTCTCAAAACATATCAAAGGCACCCTCGACTTCCGGACGTCCTGACCCTGACGACAATAATGCACATTAAAATGAGATAACCATACCTGCAAAACAGTAAGAAATCCACCGCACTGGCTCGTAGTGGGGGAAGTCGCACCACACAGCTCTCGATATAAGAATGCCAACGCGGGACTGCCCCAACTATACACCGATATCTTATCTACATCTCTAAGCAGTGGTAGACAATACAGCTTTACATTACTGTTTGTACGATCTGGCATCACAACAGACCCGAGGCATAACAAAATGTATGCACGCGTGTACCTATCAACAATGTCATGTGGGGACTCATCCGCGAGCGTCTCAAATTCATGAAAGTGGGTCAGAATCCACTTAAGCTTTAGACTACTCCCCTCAATCTCTCCATCAGGTGGGACAGCACCTAAAAGCTCCAGACAACATGCCTTCCAATCTGGAAGCGGCGGATAGTCAGCATCAGTCACATGCTCCCCATCTATCGGCAATCCGGAAAGCATGCCAATATCCTCTAAAGTGACAATCATCTCACCGATTGGAAAATGAAACATATGAGTTTCGGGACACCATTGCTCGACCAGTGCCTCAAGCAAACCATAGTCATACTGCAACCTCCCTATATGGTGGACCCCCACGAACCCAGTCGATGTTAATCTCTCTAATATAACAGGAGCCAACCTCGGTGGCAGACCCGGACCGTGTCTAAATGTCAATCTCTGCACCGGCTGTCCTGCCCAAATGTATCGAGCTCGGTGATTGTAATGTGCGGTCAAAACGGTATCCTCAATAGGGCCAGGATCAACGATATTAGCCATCTGTTTGAACAAAACAACAAGAGTTATATGTACACCCAAATTTATTTCAAAATAACACAATAAAGAAACTATAACAACAACTACATTTGTTAACAACATTGTCCATCTGATTCTCTCTATTATTTCTAACAAATATGTACACATTTTGGGACGGAGAGAGTATATAACAATGCAAATCCAAAAAAAATGATATGCATTTCTTTGATATACACTTGAATTTGTCAAAATGTACATCACAAATATTATGCAACAATGCAAATCCATCAAATCCATTTTTTTGTTAAAGAAACCCTAATACATCAATTTTTGATATACTACAAGATATTTCTCAATTTTTACACCACAAATGTAAAAATTGTAACAAACTAGAGCAATCTAAAATGGAATACTTACTTATTAGTTTGACAATCAATTCCTCCGCGGTCGATTTGAACGAACAATGGAGTTTTCTATCCTTTCTTCTTCTCTTTCTCTCTGTCCGACCGAGCTCTCTTTTCCCTCTTTCAAATGAATCTGTCGAAGCGCGAGGGAGGGTTTTAATTTTCGCTTGAACTCGCTATTGACAGAAGCGAGTTCCAAACTTAAAACATTTACAGTTTTGCCACCCGCTAATGGCAAAAGCGAGTTTAGTCAACCATGGTCAAACTCGCTATTAGTAGTAGCGAGTTCAATGAAAATTAAAATAATTTTTAGCGATTTCTGAAAAAAAAAAAAAAAATTGGCAAAATTATTGAAAAAAATAAAAATAAACCGTGAAAGTCAAACTATTGAAATACTCCCTCCGTCACAGCTCACTTGAGACTTTTTGACCAATATTAGTCAACTTAAGGTCGGTTTGACCAACACTTTATAGAAATATTTATGATCCGAATAAAAATTAAAAAAATGTAAAATGATCACCATTAAAAATCCTCTCAATAACAATTTTTGATTTTTTTTTGGAACATAAATATTTCTATAAAGTGTTGGTCAAACCGACCTTAAGTCGACCAATTTTGGTCAAAAAGTCTCAAGTGAGCTGGGACGGAGGGAGTATATGTGAAATTTCGCGCAATGGCATTCATAAGTTGAAAAAATTTGGCAAGTGAGGTGGGGCGGAGGGAGTATATTACAAAAAAAAGCATCACTCACTCATCTACTTTTCACTCACTTGTTTTATGAATGGACAATTATATCCTTCACACATTACTAATGTTGACTCAAATTTGCCTTGTTTTCTTAATAAGCGTGTAAAGTCAAACTAAGAACATTAAACCGGGACGGATGAAGTATTAGATTAAGATTAAGTCTTAACATTTGGACAAAAAAGGAATTTAAAATTTTGAGTTGAAATATATGTGAAATTTCGCGCAATGGCATTCATAAGTTGAATTTTGCGCGGTGTTGGTGTAATTGTTTAAGAGTGCCAGTTTTAGCGTTTAAGAATGGCTAATATAGTGTTTAAAAATTAGCAGAATGAAACTAGTCTGTGAGCTGATATTTCGTTCACAATAATTTACATATTGAGCTTTATTTATAGAGAAAAAAATATATGTTTTGTGAATTGTACCTACATTCAGATCAGTTGTGGAAGAATAGCGATTTCCAATGCTACATTTTGTGGAGATACTTTTCCCAAAAATGACAGTTTTTAAGGGAAAAAAAATCCATTAGTGAATTAAACGTACAATCAGTTGTGTAAACAGTGAAATCGCGAATAGTGATATCCAATATTACATTTTATGTAGATATTTTCCCCAGAATGACAATGACAGAAAAGAATTCCATCTGATAAATTGTGCCTACTATCAGTTAGTGTATTTTGAGTTCTGTTCAATGCAACATAACAACTAAGTTTTCAAACAAAAAAAAAAAAAAAAAAAAAAAATCATAATTTGTATGCTCTACAAGAGCTCCTCCACAATAAAAGAAAATGATCTTACAACTATATTGCGTCTCCATTTCAAGACCGGTCTAAGTTTCTTTGTCCATCCTAAAAGCGGACCCTACTCGCTGAAATACAAAATTGGTCCTACAATCAGCATGACCATGATGCCATGCTAGCAATCACGACGAAGAGCTCTGATCTCCAAGGCTTAATTTTGCACATCCTGCAAGTAATTCCTGCAATTAAATCCAAATGCAGCTATGATTTCAGGCTTAATTTCATGAATAACTTCTAAAAACACGCACACACGCAATCTAACAAACATGCATAAAAAAAGGCAATCAAGTGCTACAAGAACTGCCACTATGCATGGGGCCCAAGTAAGGGTTGGGCCCACATGAGCATACGAAGGAAACTAATGGTGAAGCTCAGTAATAGCTCATATTGTTGTGGCTAAGAGAGCGCCTTGACTTCCAAAGCTTATAAATTATCTGGAAATTTAACCAACAAATGAGCTGAAGGCCCTACTGGTTGTTGGCGGAGTGGGATAAAAAGCATTAGAGGCAATTGTAGCCAAAAAACACTCAAAACTTCCCCCCCCCCCCAATTCTGCACCAACAAATGAATTTAAAAGCCTAACAAGTGATGTTTAGAACTACAGTGATACTCCCTCCGTTTCATAATAAATGTCACGCTATCGATTTTGGTTTGTCCCAAAATAAATGTCGCTTTTCAAATAAGGAAATAGTCGTAGTGCTATTTTACAATGGTACAAATAGGTAAACCACGCCTTTAAAACACTGACAAGTGAATTGCGACACTTATTACGGGAAGTATCGAGTATTATGCAATGTCAATTCAAAGTCTGACAAATCTAAAGGCATTATGTGAACAGTGACACGGGAGATACTTCATTGTGGATATTCTCAATGTGAAAATTCCCTAAACACATTGGGTGAGATATACATTTACTTGGAAATTGCAAGTATCATGCATAATTTCAGCATAAAAGAAATATGCATCAAATACAATTCGTAGGGAAATTAATGGAAACAAACCTGATATGGGATTGAACCATGGCTGCCCTCAGCCTTTTGCTTTTCAGTCAATATGCTTTCTGTTTGACCCAACAATTGCCAGTGCATAACCTGAAAGAGCACCAAAGTGACTTTAATCACTTTACCAAAATTTGTGAGAGAAGACAGAGTACACTATTGTTCACGGTTTGTCAAAGAAAGCCGAGAGTTGCCAATTTGTTACCTCTTTTTAATCACGGCAAGTCGGCAACATGTTCTAAAATCTAACCCTATGTTAGGATATGGAATACACAAATCAGTGTACCTAGATTTTTTTTTTTTTTACTTTTTTTCTTTTCCAATTCAAACCTTGTTAATAAACTCCATTACATCAAAGAGAATCAATGTGTCTATAAATACTTATACGTGTGTGTATAATATATATATATACACGAAAAGATCCCAACAGAGTGAATCTGGATAACCTGAGAATATCAAATTGGAGAATATTTCCTTCTAAGCACGTTTAACTGTTTGAGACAGTTGTAATTCATAAGATAAAATAGCCCTCACCAGAAAGAATAGGTAATTGAAACTCAGTGAAATACTGTTTCCAATCAAAGAAAGTAAACAGCACAAAGACCACAACTCAAGTATGAAGGATAAGACGCAGCGCGGAAACTCTTGGAACCCTAGGCGATAGCAATTCTGTTAGTCCTTGACCTCTCTGGTTATACAAACTTAAGCCATGCACCATTCATTTACAATTCCTTGTCAAAAAATGTGTACTACCTCTGTCTCAAAATGAGTGACCTTTTTTGTCCCGAAATGATTGACCTTTTTTGGTCGAAAATAAGTACCTAAATGATTTTTACCATTTTTTTCATATTTCATTTTACTTGCAAAACTAACATTTTGAAAGCGGATATTGTCAATCCAAAATGGCAAATTTAGGATTTCGTACTATCAAAAGTCCCCATTTCAATGTGTCCATTAAATCAGAACAGCTCATTCATTTTGGGACAGAGGGTAAATGAAAATACTATCCAACTGAAAAAACAATACTATAATAGCACAGCGGACATTTTTCATTGTATTTAGTTATTTACTAAGAATCTCAGAAGGATCAGGTTTACTATTACCTCTTTTAGCATGTTTTCCGTAATGTGGAAATTGGAGATTCAGCACGTGCTTTTAAGAAGACTAAGAGGATTCTAAGTTTTGACTCTCGATCAGGAGATCATTTGCCTCCACAACCGTGGTGAGAAATAAAAGAAGCTCGGTCAAGTTAAAACATTTTACTTCTAAGAAGTTTCACGGTAGAAGCTACCTATCGTGATCATTTTTTATTTTTTTTAATAAAACCTATCAAAAATACTGTAACCTAACATTATCATTAAATAGCTTTGCTTGCAGACTTGTCTGCTTTTAGCCTGCTGCGACATGAATGCATGACTTGTGCTGATGGACAAACTTAAAACAGTACAACATGAAAAGAAGACTAAGAGCTACGGAGTAAAATGTTTGAAAATGAAAAACATTAAGCTGAGATAACAAAGCGGTTATGAACTAGATATGCAAGAACTGCACAGAGAAGATTATGAAGGACAGAATGACTAAGAAAGCGCAAACGCGTTGGCAAGAAAGTCCACTCAATGATACAGAGCAGCATCAAAATTCTTGAGGATTCTGATGTAAGGCAGATTCAGAACGAAGATATACTGTGTAAACTGACTTGAGGAGGAGAGAGAGAGAGACGTCTCAAATAAAGGAGGGCCCAGCATAAATTCACTCCCTTTCTATGTCTTGAGACCTAGCTCTTCCGTTTAAGATCTCTCAAGTCGATCCATATTTACCAATTTGTAGGATAAAGTGCCTTGAGGAGGCGGCGGCCTGTCAACGGTGTAATGCCCACGTGTACCATGCACCGGAACCAGCACTAGAATTATTTACCAGACTTAAGCACATGTGATTGTTGGTGCCTCTACAACTTAGTCCCTAGGTTTTTTACATTGGGGGAACTTCAAGCTGCCGTTTGGTGTTTACTATAGGTTCTCACTTTGTCTCATACTCTCATGGTTTGAGTTTCTTGTCCAAGCACTATTGGGTTTCTGGACAATAAATGATTGATTTGGGACTAAAAATGAGCCTTTTTAGTTTATGGTAGTCAATGATAACCGGATCCTGTTTTTTCTTTTACAGAATATACTTATTAACTTAATTTACTTCTTGTTGTCTTGTACACGTTCGCTAGCCCACCTTCCATCTTCAAAATGTACCTCTCGTCCGCTTTTCGCCTTAATAAATATGGTCTCTCTCTCTCTCTCTCTGGATATTTTAATTGAACCTTGCTAACCCTATTTCAAACAATAATATTTTGCGCGTTGCAGAGGCGGACACACATCTTACAATGGGGGGACAAGTGTACCCACTTTTTTCTCAACATCCAGTGTAAAAAATTAGTTTTACTTCAATTTTATAATATATTTGTAGAATTCCACCCAGTTTGGATAATAATATTTGGTAACTCAATGGTTAAGAACCTCACTTATGATAGAATAGGTACCAGGTTCAACTATTGGTAGCTACATTTTATCTTTAATTTTAATTTTTATATTTTGTGTACCCACTTACATATTCTCCTAGGTCTGCCACTGGCGCGTTGTAAATCTAATTATTTCTGTAACTAGTGTCAATGGCTTTAACAACTAGGGATCCTTATAAGTTAAACACTCTTCCCATACAGGAAAAATGATCCAGCTTTCCTGACTTATTTTGTTATGATAAGACAAATGATAAGCTGGGAATTCACAAGACAAATGTACTGTGAGCAAATAACATATCAGAAAACCTAGTCAATGTTTCTTCTAGGAACTTGTCAACGCCTCTATCAACTATGGACCCTTCCTTACTCAGCAAACACTCTCTTCATACTGATAATATGACCTAAGCTTACTGACATATCTTGCTTTAACAATGGAACTTCATCCAATTAATACACTCATTACCATCAAAGAACCCAATCAAAAGAACCAAATAAACCCTTTGGGCGATGGTGGTAACATGGACGCAGTCACCAATATTACCTGTATGAGCTTCTTTACAGATGTTTCAGGCAAGTACTGTCCAGCTCTCTCTTTCTCCTGATTTAAACACCACTGGGCCTGCACATACAACCAGAACAAACTTTAGTAGATGAAATAGTTATGTTAAGGTCTGCTACGTGATGATTGGTGATGGAATTACGTCAACGGCACACTAGATATATAAGTGAAAAAACAACCTTGTGAAAATATTCGGCTGATGAATAGCATAAAAGCCACTGTGAAGCTAAATGATGGTAGTAATTTGCAGCATTCTCAAGTACAGCTTTCTCAAAGCTGTCATAGTAACTAGTGTTTCTTTGTTCTGCTATTTCCACAAGAAAGGTTGAGAAATTCTTTAACAGGTCTTTATCAACAGATTCCTCACAATCTTGATTAATCTGCATGAAATTTTAACACAGTTACTCAATCATATAAGGATATAATTAGGTTTCTAATGTCACGATGCCTAAACATACCACACTAATTGCAGCATCCAGAAATGTCTGATAGAATCGATCATACACCTGAAAAGAAAAAAATTCTTATTAAATTTTATGAAACAAAAGATTGAAAAAGAATGACTCCAGAGACAGGGTAGAAACAGACAAGCATAAAGAAACCATCAAGTACTTTAGCCTCCTAAAATATGCTTACCAAATCACGGAAATGACGAACAGATATATCTTTAAGTGATTCAGCAACTCTACCATTGGTAAAGTGACGATCAAGGTATAGGAAAAAAGCTCCAAGACACTTTGCCATAGATTTGTATCTGGACCACATGTTACAAAGTTCAACCAAGAGAGTGGCACCCTCTTTGTTCACTAAAGATGGCAGAACCTACAAGCATGATAGGAGAACAACATTAGCAAGAGTTATGGGGAATGTTTTGTGGACATAAATGTGAGCATCAACATTCGCGCATGGAGTCAGACACAGCTACAAGAAAATGACAGGGTGCATATCAAATAATTAAGCACTTTATAAAGCTCGAGCAGTCAATTTTTGTAGTCTCTTTCTACATACTCCCTCCGTCCCAATTTAAACTTCAAAAAAAAACTGGGTTCAAGAACTAAGAAAAAGGTGATGTGTTGTGAGTGTAGATGGTTTGGTAGGAGAGAGAAAGTGGGGTAGAGAATAGTTAGTAGGTAATTGTTGTGAGTATGACATGTGGGGCCCACAAATAAAAAAGTATAAAAAACTTTCCTTTTTAGGTTTTGAAGTTTAAAACAGGACACCTAATTTGAAGTTTAAAATGGGACGAAGGGAGTATATATATATATATATCTTGATTTGAGCAAATAAATAAGACTTCAGTGAATTTTCTGAATTAATTTACCAACTATTGTCTATTAAGAAAAAGTATTCTGCCTTTCTTTAATGTGTAATCAGCTATGTCCCCCAAAACATTGGAGGAATGGAATAGTAAGATGAACTCTTATAGTGGAGAACATAGCCGTGAAGCATCATAAAATCAATCGGTTCACCAATTCAAGCCGCGAAAATTTGGTTGGCTTGAACATTCACATGGTAAGTTCTCACTCCTACTAGGCTAGTTTATTCTATAATACAGAGGTCTGAAAATGTTTACGGAACTACTTGGAGACTCCACTATATCTTGTCAAAGGCACGGAGTTCTCAGATACTATTATATAATTTCCCTTCCTCCCTAACAAATGTGACATTCGCATTTTTTAATTGCCGATTTATCTGAAGTTAAACGTAATGAATACCAGCATACTTCCTGTGCATGATATATGAAAGAACATGTTGATCATGCACTCTCACCTAAACACTATACTGAATCCATTAAAAATACCTGAAAACCCCACAAAATTATAAGTAGTACTATTAATACTATGCTACACAACTGCGAAGTAAAAGGAGCAAGTATCTAATTAAAATGCAGAGGGTATTGTGGACAAAATGTACCAACTATAAGATCCCCTGCAACTAACAGGTGATGTCATTTTGGGACACAGATAATATACTTAACTACCATATCAGCTCTAGTTCAACTAAAGGATAAACTGTACTATTGGTCAAGCATACGCAGCATCAGTTTCAGAATTTGCTGTCAGCTCAACTTGATAGTTAATTGTTCTGCATATATACGATCTGAAACCCGAGCGAGTGATTCCCTGTAGGTTTCAACTAGGAATATACCTTGGTTGTGTCCCACTTGATCCAAGGGTTTCAACAAATTACCGCCTAAAACATTTTCAAAAAGTTAAAGAAATTTTACTGAATCCCAACATATTCATTTTAACAATAGCGCATTCATTACAAAGGATAAAATAATCACTATAACTCACATACTCATCGACAACCTCGCTTACAGGAGTCTTGATCTGTATTAACATACCAACAATATTCAAACAGGATCCCTTTTGAAAAGTCGTGTTGAAACAAACTAGAGTATCACCAATCCTATATTGGTTCAATCTCATCACATGTTTGAATTCATATTTAAGAGAATGACAACAGTAAATTACTTTATTCGTCCCAAAATAAATATCATACTTTGATTTTCTTGGTCAAATTAATTGAACTTTATCCAAAATTTTATGGCATTTTTAATGCTTCTCATGAAATTCTAAATAAATATACTAATACACCATTAAGAATACTAACAATAATACTCCGCTGTCCCGCTTTAAGGTTCTAACTTTCCTTTTTAGTCTGTCTCAATTTAAGGTTCTCACTTTACTTTATTACCTAAAATGCAAAACAGGACCCACATGTCATTCTCACAACAAAAACTCCTACCCACTTTTTCTCTCTTACTTTACTTTTCATACTCACATCATTTACTTTTTCTTAATCCCCTCGCAAAGTCAAAGTAGGAACGTTAAATTCGGATGGAGGGAGTAATTTTAACAATCTCATGAAGATTGTTAAAATTTCATACAGTTTTGGTCAATGTTCAATAAAGAACCAAGAAAGTCAAATTATGATATTTATTTCGCGATGGAGCCAGTTAAACTTATGAGGCTGTGGCGTTTCTCTTTTCTTCATTAAGTATTGATTCTATTGAACAAGCATGCGAGCTCCAAATGAAGTACTCTCTCCTTCCTTTTTTTCCGTTGTTAGGTTGAATGAACTTTGAGCAATAATTCAGGTTACTTTTTATCTGAATGAAAACTAAAGATTGTTATTGATAATACTTAATATTTATAATGGTGCATCAATAGCAGATTTTAGATTTTCATTAGGATAATTATTAGTAACCTAAGTTATTCCTCAAGTTTCAAACAATCAAACAGCAATAAAGTGGTACTAAATTCCCGGACGGGGGGAGTTCGTTTATGTATGCATAATAACAACATTCAAGAAAAAAGTGGGACTAAATTTTCCGGGACAGGAGCAGTTAAATACCATTCAAGTCTTTTGGGGGGCAAAGGAAGAAATGTTAAAAAATTGAGCTATAGCAGCCAAATGTCTTCTTCATGTACACCATTTGACCGCTTTGTTTCTCAAAGCAAACATGATAAATAATCTGAATCATGAGTTTACTATCATCACACCACATACCAAGAAGTTGAAACCTATTTTATATCTACACATAAAAGTACCACTCAATGGAAACTAATTATAGACCTTTGATGTCGATAAGAATTACTCCCTCTGTCCCGCTTTAAGGCTCTTACTTTCCTTTTTGGTATGTCCCAATTTAAGGTTCTTACTTTACTTTATTACCTAAAATGGTCAATGGGACCCACTTGTCATTTTCACAACAAAAACTCCCTACCCACTTTCTCTCTCCTACTTTACTTTTTATACTCGCAACATTTACTTTTTCTTAATCCCCATGCAAAGTCAAAGTAGGAACATTAAATCGGGACGGAGGGAGTAGCATACTCCTTCCACATCCCAAAGACAATGCATTTGTAATTAAGTTATGACAATAAAATTAAATTATTAAGTCATGGACACACCCACACCTATGTGGTCTCTTGTCGACATGGTTACATTGTCAAAACATGCTCTGCTTTTAAGATAACCCATGATGCTAGTTACTGAAATCTTAAAATCTTACCTTTGATGAAATGCTCTCTAAGAAAGTATTCGTATAAAGCTCATAAAGCTCCCTGGAATAGTCAAAAGGCGGATGTTGCACAGACATGGAATAAACACAGCTATCAAGGGTGAAGGATACTTGTTACGGAAATTTATTTTGTGCTATTCAGATTGACCAATATTGCAAGTTTAGTAACCAAACAAAGGGAAACACACTGTGCAATAAAAAAACAAGTGATTGTGTGAACAAAAAAAAAAAAAAAAAAAACTAAAAAATGAGGGGTGTCTGAAAGGAAACAGTCTTATTTGATGAAAATATAGAAGTATGCCTGTAAGGTATATTAGTTAAGAATTTGAGATTTTCATTTAACCAGGATAACTTTACATGTCACCACCGCTAACACCACGTATAAGAAGAAAAAGGAAAACAGGAAAGAAAAAACCCATATTCTAACTTACATAAGGATGTCTGGTCTTGACTTCATGACAAGAAAACTAAAGTCAACAGCCAATGGTTCCATCTTAGAGTACATGTTTTTCAGGTCAAAAGAGTTTAAGCAGTTTCTCATATTTAAGTTACATAATCTACTAGAAAGGAAACATTATTTAAGGATTAGAAAGAAAATACCAATATTCTTACATTGCAATCAAAGCAGAAAAATCTTCTACTTGTTGAGATATCAAGTTGATCACCTACCATTCTGGAGATTTTATTTTTGAAGATGGCAACAATCTAATCATCCAAATGTGTATTCCCTTTATTGGATAAATTAAGCAATCTCTCTACCTATTGTAGTAAATACGCGAACGGAGGGAGTGAGATCTTGAGATCAACCATTAAAATCAAGGGCGGACCCACGCCTTTGGATAAGGGGGACATTGCCCCCATTACTTTTTAAAGTGTACCCATTAAAAAACGACACCAGGTTGTAAATCTGCCCTCGTTTAAAATAAATATAGGTGTTACATCATACTATTGCGATAAAAATAATCTTGACCTTTTCCAAAAATTCTGGGTCCACCACTGTATTAATACTCAAAAACAAACTGTGTAAAACAAGAGAACGTGTACCTAGTGTTTTGTGGAGAAGGAACGAAAGGAATAGAAGGACAAATGTGAAAGACATACGACTGAGATCAAGGCAACATGGCCAAATACATTTCTCGTGAAATAGCACAAAGAACTTTGTTTTCCACTAGTCTAAATTCTCAGAAACCACTTCAAGTTAAACTAGTTCAATACATGCACGTCAATGACATACACATTGAACCCAGCAATCAGTCAAGCCATAGAAACCTTCTCCCAATACACAATCGAAAAGCACAAAATAAAGGAAACAAAAACGGCAGCAAGTAAGAGCAATAAATATAAATTAGTGTAAAGGATACTCATATAAGTTCATTTGCTCTCCAGCGGTAAACAAACTACTGGAGGGAATCCCATCCAAAATCAGCTTGGCCTTCGAGATTCCGCCTTCCAACCTGCTCAGACCTTCTTCTAGGCTAACCTTATTGATCATACCTGTCAATTCTCAAACCAATTCCAAACCTGATTCAAAAAAAAAAAAAAAAAAAAAACAATCACTAATTTAAACACCTTAATAACAGAAATTTCAAAATTTACTCAAATCATCACAACAACGACGTAAAAAATCAGCCTTACATACAAAAACCTAATAGTTGAACAAATAGAAAAATTAGTGTATGCATTCATTCATATAGCAAATATGATAATCGGCGTTGATCAAAATGTAGATATGAAATTTGAGGATAAGGATGAAATTGACTAAAAGAGGAAAGTTAGAGAGAGAGGAGAGGGAATTTTACGGCGGTGTGGAGACGAGAGCGCCGGCGTAGCTCAACGCGAATTCCGTGTTCCGGCGCCTGAGACCTCGTGCCCTTTATTTAAAAGTGCGATCAAAGTAAAGGCACACTAGGACTCTAACGTACATCTCTACATATAAGCAGGCACGCGCCGCGCACGCCGCACAGGATTTTGCCTCATAATGACTTAAAACGCAGCGTTTTGGATCCCCTCTATTCTCCCTCCAAAACCCTCTATTCTGCCCACTAACATAACACTTGCTTCATATACTCGCTTTAAAAAAAAAAAAAAAAAAAAAACATCTTATTGTTTAATTTTATCTGGGACAAAAGAAGTAATCCCTAAGTCCCAAAATGATATTCCTATTTGGCATTTTTCACTGTCCCAAAAAATTCTTTCCATTTTTACAATTTAGGCTTAAAAGTGCATAAACAAAACATGGCTAGTGAAGCAAAGTGTTTATATCCTTAAAAAGTTTGAATAGTCAAATGTGAAGATTATTTTGGGACGGAGGGAGTATTATAATTTTTTATGATCTTTAAGGTTGACTATTTAAACTTCTTAGGAATATGACTCACTAAGCATGATATATTTATCAATTTTAAGTTTAAATTGTAGAAATAAGAAAAACTTTTTAAAATAATGAAAAATGACAAATTGAAATGTTATTTTAGGACAGATGGACTATTTAAATTAATTAATTTATATTATTTTTTTCGTATTTGCAACCACTATCTTAATTATTACTTCTCTCCTCCCATAAATAATTTTTAAAAAATACATTTATTTTGAAAAAAAATGTAGTTATAAAGAAATTTCTAGTACTCCCTCCATGCTATTCTCACTTTTTTCGTCATCATCATGAATGAATTTTGAGTCATGAATGAATTTTGAGAAGTAACTTTAAATTGATTAATTATTGTAATGAAAATCTAATTTTTTTTTATTGATATACTCCTTCCGTCCCACTCGAATTAGGATTCTTGGTCAATCTAATTATAATTTGACCAATAATTTGAAAAAAATAATAATTATCTTAATGACAATATAAAAATAGTTATTGAATTTATTAGTAATCGTGATACAATAACAGTTTTTAAATTATTATTAGATCATTAATTTTTCTTCAAATTATTGGGCAAAATATAATTAGATTGACCAATAATTCTAATTCGAGTGGGATGGAGGGAGTACACCATCAATAATGCTATCAATATGGAATTTCAGATTTTTATTAGAATAATTAATTTAACTTAAACTAATTACGAAAAAAATAAGATCATCATTGTGAGACGAAAAGAGTACATTTTAAAGGGTTAATATAAAATTGTTTTCACGCCTTCCTCTCATCAAATCATCAATTTCAACACAACTAGCGGGTAACCCGTGCTCTGCACGGGAAACCAATACTATATCTTAAAAATAATATTTTAACTATAGTTAACTAATATAGTAATCATCATTTTAACTAAAACTATTAATAATAATAATTAATCTATATAATTACTATTATTATAATTACTATTATAATTAAATAATATTATTGATAGTTATAGTTAATATTTAGTAATTGCAATGATTAATTTATATTATA
This sequence comes from Campanula takesimana, assembly GCA_026119855.1. NCBI lineage: Eukaryota > Viridiplantae > Streptophyta > Magnoliopsida > Asterales > Campanulaceae > Campanula > Campanula takesimana. The sequence goes on along the minus strand of JAOWBW010000203.1, from coordinate 1,261,420 downwards.
ATTATTATAATAAACTAATACTATTAATAGTAATAGTTAATAGATATAGTAACTATTATGATTAATATTAAAAATTAATAATTTAACTTATATAATAACTATTATAATTAACTAATAATAGTAATAGTTAATGTATATAGCCTATTATAGTTAACTAATACTATTAATAGTAAAAACTAACTTATAAAGTAACTATTATAGTTAACTAATACTATTAATAGTAATAATTAACTTATATAGTAACTATTATAGTTAACTAATACTATTAATAGTAATAGTTAACGAATATATTAACTATTATAGTTAACTAATACTATTAATAGTAATATTTAACTTGTATAATAACTACTATTGTTAACTAATACTATTAATAGTAATAGTTAACTTATACTATTAGTAGTAATGGTTAACTTATACTATTAATAGTAATATTTAACTTGTATAGTAACTACTATTGTTAACTAATACTATTAATAGTAATAGTTAACTTATACTATTAGTAATAATGATTAACTTATACTATTAATAATAATAATTAACTTATATAATTACTAATATGATTAACTAATAGTCTTAGCTAAGAATGAGAATATCAAAAGTCATTACATTTTAGGATGATGTTGATGTGGCTTCTCCAAATTCAAGCTTTTAGTAAAACATGTGCACATGTCAAACCCACAACCCTCCTCACCAACTTTAATATATATATATAAGATTTCAACACATTTGAATCTCTTCTTCCTGCTTACCCATTTGAATTCTTACTTCTTCCCAAGCTCTTTGATAAACTATTTCATTTTGATTTGAACCACGCATAAAATCCCAAATTTCACATTTATTAGTTGTCATACCAAATAATAAATGTGAAATTAGAGATTTAATTTTCATTTTTTTTTACTTTCTTCAAATCTAGTTTTAATTAGGTTTTCTTTTCACTACAACAAAAAATGACTTTTAGCGGTGAAAGCGTAAATCTCAAGGACCCACCTTAGGCCGAGCATATCTTGAGAGGAAACTATATCTCAAGTATATTCACAGTTACTTGTACATATCCCCTTCACTTGATTAGTCCATGTAATTAGGGATTGTGATTAAGTAGATCTTTGTGATTATTATCTTTCCTAGTATAGTGGTTATCTTGTGTAGTACATATACTATGATAATGGAATGAATACAACACACAGTGAATTCTTTCCCACAGCCGTGTCCCTCTGTCACCATTCTTCTTCCTTCTATATTTCATGTTTTCTCATTCTCTCTATTGCAGGTGATCAGTCTATTATGGTATCACAGCATGACAAAGCCATGGGTGATGAATCTTCCAAAACCGTGGCTAACGATCCAGGCGCTTCTTACAATAAACATGGACTACCCACCATGTTTAATGTTCAGTCTTATATGGGCCATTGCCGTCTCTCAAACGAGAACTACCAAAACTGGAGTTCTCTCTTTCTCTCTATGCTTGAAATACACTCTTTAACCCACGTTGTCACCAACAAAGAGCCTCCCTCTAAACATCTTGACGACAAAAACCCTCCCACCCCAAATCCCGACTATACCATTTTCTTTCACACATCTCGTTTCGTGTTAGGTTGGATCAAGGCTACCGTTACCTCCGATGTCCAACCACACGTCAATCCATGTCTCACCGCCCCGGAGGCATGGGATCTCCTCTCCAAAGAATTCGGAGTTGCCTCTATCATTCACATCCAAAAACTTCAAGATGAACTTCATGACCTCACTCTCACACCAGGAATGTCTATCCAAGATTACATACTCCGTGCCAAAACCCTATCTCACTCTCTTTCCCGAGCCGGTGAAGCCATATCCAACCAAACTCTTCGAAACCGAATCCTGGGGGGTCTTGGGCATACCTATAAAGAGTTCATAACCACTCAAAATTCCAAGGGTGAAACCACGATTGACGATCTAAAAGACCTTATTCTTCAAGAAGAGGCTCTTCAAAAGAAGTTCTCAAATCAAACTCACACCACCTTATCCGCTCTCGCTGCAACCAAAGAACCGGCCAAAATTCCTACGTCAAACCAATCTCCACCCGTGTCCACTCCTTTTCCCCAAAGTAACTTTCGACCCAATGGCCAAAATAACCAAGGGGGCTTCTTTTTCTTCCCGACCACAAATAAGGGGGGGGGCGTCGAAATCAGAATCGGAACCGTAGGAACCAAAACCAATCCAGCCGAGGTCTTCTACCCTTGCCTCCTCAATTTCAACAGCCTCCTTTCCAACCTTCCCCTAGGCAACCCACTCCTCAACCTTCTGTGCCTTACACACCTCCCAACCCTTTCCTTAGTCATGACCCTAATGTTATCTCCTGCCAACTTTGCAAGAAGTCCGGACACGATGCTACCACGTGTTATCAACGAGGTAACTTTGCCTATGCTGCACAATACTATCCGGGTGTCGGTCATACTGATTCATCTCCCATGGCCCCCGTCTCGTTTGTGCTTGATTCCGGAGCAACTGATCACATAACATCCAATTCGGGTGTTCTGCAACAATATTCTCCGTACCCAGGTAATGATTCAATCATCGTAGCAAACGGGTCTTCTATTCCTATTTCCAATATTGGGTCTACTCAGTTTATAGCTAACAACCATAAGTTTGTTATGAACACTGTTCTTCATGTTCCTAAGATTAGTCGTTCTCTATTATCCATTCGCAAATTTTGCCTTGATAATAATTGTTTCTTTGAATTGACGGCTTTTGGGTTTTGTGTGAAGGACAATCGTACCAAGAGGACTATTCTTTCTGGCAGTAATGCGGGAGATCTCTACACGTTGTCTTTCATCCCCAGTTCTCGCGTAAATTCCTTGGCGCTAATTGGGGAACGCACGTCTACCTCTACGTGGCATGCTCGTCTTGGTCATCCGTCCTCTTCAATTTTCAATTGTTTAGTCAATAAATTCCGGATACCGATTAGCGGTCCCGTGAAAAATCGGGAGATATGTCATGTTTGCCCTTTAGGCAAATCTTGTAATCTACCGTTTCAGCCTAGGTCTTTCAATTCTGCAAATCCGTTAGATTTACTACATTTGGATGTTTGGGGTCCTTCCCCCGTTGCTTCAGTTTCTGGTTTTAAATACTATCTCTCCATTGTTGATGATTGCTCACGATATGTTTGGATGTTCCCATTGTTTCTAAAATCTGATGTAGTCTCCGTATTTTCTGATTTTAAAGTTCTCATTGAAAATCAATTGTCTAGAAAAATATCAGTTATCCATACTGTCAAAGCTATACAAACTGATGGAGGGGGAGAATTCATGAATAAACAGTTTGCCTCTTTCTTGACCAAACATGGTATACACCATCGGTCCACTTGTCCATATACTCCCCAACAAAACGGTGTAGTAGAACGTAAGCATAGACATATTGTTGAAATGGGTCTTTGCTTGATTGCTCAATCTCATGTTCCTAAAAAGTTTTGGTTAGAAGCCTTCTCTACAGCTTTTTTTTTTTATCAATAGGCTTCCTATGTGTCAGCTTCGGTACGTGTCCCCATATGAAAAATTATGGCGTCGTCCCCCGGATTATAAGTTTTTAAAGACTTTTGGGTGCACATGTTTTCCCAATCTTGTACCGTACAACAGTCACAAATTAATGCTCAAATCCACTCCGTGCATTTTCTTGGGTTACGATTTGATGCGAAAAGGTTACCGTTGCTTTAATCCCCAAAGTGGACGGATGTATATCTCTCGCCATGTTTTGTTCGATGAGAGCCATTTTTACTATATTACAAACTCTTTCACTGCTGCTTCTGGTCAACCTAACATGTCACAGGTGCAATGGGATACTCAGCCCACCACTCCTCAAGCAACTTCAACTAGCTCAAGTAAAAATGGATCATCTTGGCTGCTCACTACAGCTATCCCTATTGGTCCTACTCTCAGTCCATCGCCTGAGACCAACCCAGCAGCAAATCCGATTGGGCCTTCATCACCTACTGCCTCTCCTAGGCCCAACACCCATCTGGATCCTACTGTTGCTGCACCCGCGTCTACCCGAGTTGGGCCGGATGCTCCTGTCCATCTCTCACCGACTGACCAGTCCAGGCCCACGCCTCCACCAAGTCCGCCTAGCCCAGTTTGTCGCTCAGACGGGCCGCCTCCTTCTCTGGACTCATCCACTAGGTCCCGTCCTACGGGCCAGCTCTCTTTTGAGCCCAATTCTCCTTCTTCAGTCCAGCAAGTTCCTAATGTGGAGGATCCTATATATGTTCCAGCAGCCCCCACTATTGGTACACACTCTATGACCACTAGAGCGAAGAGTGGCATTTTCAAACCAAAGCACCCTTTTGCCTACAGTGCAATCACACCAGAGTCCACATTGTTTGAGCCGCGTACGTTTCGTCAGGCTGCTCCGTTGAGTCATTGGCAGAAAGCTATGCATGAAGAGATTATGGCTCTTCATAAAAATAACACTTGGTCGTTGGTTCCTCCACCTCCCCACCAGAACATCGTAGGGAGTAAATGGATCTACAAAGTTAAAAGACGTGCAGATGGGTCTATTGAACGGTATAAAGCTCGCCTTGTAGCTCAGGGATACACTCAGCAGGAAGGAGTAGACTATGATGAAACATTCAGCCCTGTTATCAAGCCAGCTACCATTCGAACCATCCTATCTCTTGCACATTCTCGGGATTGGCCAATTGAGCAACTTGATGTCTGTAATGCTTTTCTCAATGGCATTCTCACGGAAGAGGTCTACATGGCTCAACCACAGGGGTTTGTTGATGCTACTCATCCGGACTTTGTGTGTCGTCTCCATAGGGCTTTATATGGTTTGAAGCAATCACCTCGCGCATGGTTTCGCCGTCTCCATGACTTCCTGCTCACCTTGGGTTTCTTCAATAGTCAGTCAGATTCCTCTCTCTTTATCCGACATGTTAACAACACTATCGTGGTTATTCTTGTATATGTCGACGACATCATAGTCACTGGCTCTAGTCCCGATGCAGTTGCCAAAGCCATTAATTCCATCTGTTCCGCCTTCGATAGTCGAAGACTTGGCAAGTTGAGTTTTTTCTTGGGTATTGAGGCTACCCACACCTCCTCTCTTCTACAGCTGAACCAATCTCGGTACGCATCCGATCTTCTCCAGAAATTCAATATGCACTTGAGCAATTCGGCACCCACCCCCTCTCTCCTGGACTGCACCTAACAGCTCTTTAGGGTGATCCCTTACCGGATGCGTCTCTTTACCGTAGCATGGTTGGCGGTTTACAATATTTGACACTTACTCGACCGGACCTTTCTTTTGCAGTCAATCAAGTGTGTCAATTCATGCATGCCCCACGCACTTCCCATCTCAAAGCGGTAAAACGCATATTCCGTTATCTCAAAGGTACTACCTCTGTCGGTCTCTCGTTTCAAAAATCCTTCGACACTTTTATTGTGGCATTTTGTGACGCCGATTGGGCTGGCTCCCCGGATGATAGACGGTCTACAACTGGTGCTTGTGTCTTCATTGGTCCTAACATCGTTGCTTGGACTGCCAAAAAGCAGCACACTGTCTCGCGTTCAAGCAGCGAGGCGGAATACCGTGCTCTCGCTTCCACTGCAGCCGAACTACGGTGGTTCTCCTATCTCTACAGAGAACTCGGTATTATGCTTAAACCACCTCGCCTACTTTGTGATAACATCTCAGCTCTACATATGTCGAAAAATTCGGTCTTCCATGCTAGAACTCGCCATATCGAAATCGATCTGCACTTCGTCCGCGAATTACATCTCCGTGGCTTCCTTCAGCTTCATCACATTTCGTCTAGTGACCAACTTGCTGACATGTTTACGAAAAGCTTGGCGTCTCCTCGGTTTAATCTTCTCTCTGGCAAGCTTCAGCTTGGCTCCACTACGCTTCGCTTGAGGGGGGTGAAAGCGTAAATCTCAAGGACCCACCTTAGGCCGAGCATATCTTGAGAGGAAACTATATCTCAAGTATATTCACAGTTACTTGTACATATCCCCTCCCTTGAATAGTCCATGTAATTAGGGATTGTGATTAAGTAGATCTTTGTGATTATTATCTTTCCTAATATAGTGGTTATCTTGTGTAGTACATATACTATGATAATGGAATGAATACAACACACAGTGAATTCTTTCCCACAGCCGTGTCCCTCTGTCACCATTCTTCTTCCTTCTATATTTCATGTTTTCTCATTCTCTCTATTGCAGGTGATCAGTCTATTAAGCGGCACAATAAAAAGTGCCGGAAACAGGAAAAAAGTGCCGGAAAATCTATTTCCGACACTATTGTAAGTGCCGAAAAAAGTGGTGTCGGGAATATTTTCCGGCACTTTAAAAGTGCCGTTAATTTACGGCACTTATGAAAGTGCCGGGAAAAACCATTTTTGTTGTAGTGTTTGTCATGTAATAAATTTCTTTCCTCCATTAGGAGCCGTTTATTTCTCCTATCTGTTGAGAGTCGTTGATTTATCTCCGTTGTTAAGAGCATGTGTTTGTTTGTTGTTTTATCTGTTTATTTTTGTATCCTGCAATTGCAAAATGACGATTTTCGCATCATCTTAAAACAAAGAGGATGCCAATATTGTTTTTCCTACACAATGATGTTTCAAGGATTTTGGTATGTTTGGTGGGCGTTTACTCGTCAGCCCAAATTCTCTATGTAGAGTACTCAAAGCGAAATGTCATCTGATGAGAGATTTCTTAAATGCCGAATCAATACAGTTTTCAAGTTTTACTTCGTGTAGAATCCAAGCGTCTCAAGCTTTAGATCGGAATTGTCATTATTGTAGATTAAGAAATGGATTTACTATTTATGGTGAGTCTCCAACTTTTGTGGAGGGTCGTTTTTCTTCTTATTAATGTAATTGAAGTTGTTGTTCAAAAAGAAAATATAAAATTGTTTTTTCCCAACCGTTTTACCCTGCCTTCCCCTCCCCTTTGCCACTCCCACCTAGACATGGCCAACCCGTACCCTGAACCGCATCGACCCGTGAAACCGTACCCGGATTGAAACTGTATACTCGCGACCCGTGAATGAACCGTGAACCGGCAAACCCGTAATCGTGTACGAGCCAGTTCGGTTCCGTGTCCATGCTTCCAGAAACCGCAACCCGGCGGGTCCAACCTGTGAACCGTCTAAACCCGTAACCCGTACCCGCTTGAAGCCGTGAATGAACCGTCCCTTTTTTGTTTTTTTACATATTTTGTTAGTTTTCCAACATAATTTGTTAATTTTCTAACATGATCTATTTAAAATGATAGATTTTTATACATATTTTGTTAATTTTCGTTGATATGAAAAAGAAAAAAAGAAAACAGCTAAATTTTGAACAGATTCCGTCAGATTTTTTACAAAATCCGTTTAAAATTAAACAGTTCAATTTTTTTAAATTTTATTTTAAAAAGGGGAGGAAACCCGTGGACCCTTAGAACCATACCCGCTCAACCCATGACTGACCCGCACCCATGCCCGTGCCATACACGGTTCAGTTCTGGGTCCTTCATATTGAGACATGTACCCATACAACCCGTCCCGTACCCGCATTTGGCCATGTCTACTCCCACCCCATCTCCACTCTATACTGTGATTCTACTATCCAACACCACCGTCTACCAGAGACGGGTCTATAAAGGAACGAGCGGTGCGACGACCTCCACATGACTTTACAAAAGGAAAAACAATTATTATCTGTTTAGATTATATATGCATTAATTGTCAAACTAAACGATTATTTGGAAAACTGGTTAGGCGTAAACACGCATGACCCTCTTGTCCCTTGTTCGAAACCCGTTGGAAGCATTTTTTTTCTCAAAATTAAGAAAGGTCAAAATGTATAAATTCTAGTGGAAATTCATTTAAAAAATATATATATTAAAAAGGTAAAATTGACACGTTTCAAAATTAAGGGGATCGACCCCCACCACTGTCCGCAACCATTTTTTTTAAAATAGTACGCAACCATATTGTTAAAAATAGTAAGTATATACTCCCTCTGTCTCATTACTAGTGAGACTTATTTCCTTTTCTATCCGTCCCACTACAAATGAGACTGGCTAAATTGACAAAGTTTTAATAATTTTTTATTTAATGAGATCCACTTGTCATACTAACAACTACAGTCCACTTACTACTCCTACCACTTATTCTCTCTTTCTTTACTTTTCATACTTACAATCTCTCCTTCACTTTTAATATCATACTAATTATTTTAATCTTTGTGCTCAACAAGTTGTTCTCACTTGTGGTGAGACGGAAAGAGTATTCTAACTTTTTGCATTCGTAATATTCAATCGTTTTCATTACACAATAAACAAATACACAAAATCTTTGGAAAAACGCGTTTTTCCTAACTCATATGAAAAACGTGTTTTCAAAAAACGCGGTGGCATTTTTGTAATATGTGGAACTTCTTTAAAAAATGCGTGGTGGCATTTTTGTAAATAATCGGAACTTCTCAACGGTTCTGGATACCAATATAAAGGCTTCTGGATATGAGATTGATAGCCAGAACATTTGAAAGTGATAGTCAGATGGGTACTGGATATCAATATAAAGCCTTCTGGATATGAGATTGATAACAGAACCTTTGAAATTGATAGCCAGAACCTTTGAAAGTGATAGCCAGAACCTTTGAAAGTGATAGCCAAAAGGGTTCTCTGGTTCTGGATATCAATATAAAGCCTTCTGGATATGAGATTGTTAGCCAGAACCTTTGAGAGTGATAGCCAGAAGGATCCTGGATATCAGTATAAAGCCTTCTGGATATCAATATAAAGTCTTCTGGAGGTTTTGAAAAACACGATTTTCCTAACCATTACGAAAAACGCTTTCTACAGGAGACCGACCCAAACAAATATTGCGTTAACACCAACAGAACTCTAGAATTTTACGTTAACAATTGAAAGAATCTGCAGTGCAGATGAGGCTTTAGATTTTAGAGAAACTATTTTAAGCTACACTAATTAAAACATGATATAGTTTTGTACATATTTGAAAGGAAATGACATCGAAAAACATCAACTTAAACAATGAGCAGTTAACACAAAAGAGGAACTATTTTGATAAACTAGTTAAGGTAAGAAATTTAAACAATTAATATAGGAAAGAAATTTACCAACTTTAATTTCTATTCTTTTTATGATTCTATAAAAAAACAAGAGAGAGAGATTTAAAAAAATGAAGGAAAAGATAAAGTCAAACTAGAAAATTAGATGCAAACTATAAAATTTGAGCAATCAACTTAAAAAAAATTAATGATCTATATTACAATAGAAAGCAAGAATAACCGCTACACAAAGAGTGGCTAAGATTGAAACTTAGAAAATGATCTAACGGCCTAAAATTAATTTAAGTAACCCACTATCCCACTCCCCACGGTAGTTATGTAACCTCTCCACGCTAAAAAGAGAAACTTTCAGTGATTCGGATTGGTACAAGGGATTATTTTTTGAAAAAAAAAAGGACGGGTACAAACATGATAGAAATGCAAAAAATAAATAAATAAATAAATAATAATAATAATAATAATAATTAATGTGATTTTGGGTTATGAAAAAGAGGAAATTGAGTTGAGGTTAAGGGGTTTTATGTGAGAGGACAAAATTAAATGGGATTATTTCTTCCTTTTCATACTGTCACCGTGCCAGTGGCACGGGTAAGAATACTAGTATCAATTACATTTTTAAGCTGATAATTAAACATCAGTGTTTGAAAATAGCATGTACTAGTTTGTAACTCATCTAAAATAACATAAAGAGAACTCAAATAATCATATACTCATATTTCATAAAATAAAATTTCCAACATATTATTTTAAAGTCGAGATAAAAAACCACACTTATAGCTAAACATGTTATATATATATATATATATATAAGCTATCACCAAAGCAAATTCATTGAATTAGACAAAGGCGCACAACAACGACGTAATAAGAACTCCAAACTAGTAAACACCTAATATTAGACTCACTATAAATCAACACGCCAAGAAACGGAAAGGTGCAACCAGGCCTCATTCTGCATCATTTATCACAAAGCATGGACCTTCAACATATATCCTACAAAAATGTTTCTCAATCAGCTTGTGTGCCTTATCATCCACCAGCACACTCCTCACGGCCTGAAACATCGATAAACGCAATAATAAATGAATTATCAAAATAATCGAAAAAAAGTGCAATGTTCATGTATCTGAAATCATTCATATATATATACATATACATATATATATATATATGTATATATATACATATATATATGTATGTATATATACATATATATACGTATGTATACATACATATATATACGTATGTATACATACATATATATATGTATAGATACATATATGTATATATATGTATACATACATACGTATATATATGTATGTATACATACATATATATACGTATGTATGTATACATATATATACATATATGTATACATACATAGATACATATATATACATACATAGATACATACATATACATACATACATATACATACATATACATACATACATATACATACATATACATACATACACATACATACATATACATACATATACACATATACATACATATACACATATACATACATATACATACATACATATACATACATACATATACATACATATACATACATATACATACATATATATATATATATATATATATATACATATATATATATATATATATATATATATATATATATATATATATATATATAAGCACATTAAATTGAAGTACCTCTAATAATCTTTCTACAATTTGTGGAGGCAAGTGCTTGCTCATTCGTTCTTCCTCCAATTCTAGAGTGCGATTAACCTAAAATCACGAAAAATGAACACAAATTTTACTTTGGAAAGAAAGTTGAATGTACTTAATTAATTCGATCTTTTAGTATTGGAAATCAACTATCACGAATCGTCTAATCATTACCTTATACAAGTAGACTTTGAATGAATCTTTCTCTATCCATTTTGAGGATAGTCGAGAATAGTACTCAACATTATCCACAAATACGTAGTGCTCAAATTTCTCCCACCACTTTCTGATTCTCTCCCCACTTTCCATATAGACATCAACCGTGCTCTTTATCAAGTTCGTCGGAAGTTCATTTCCATAACGCTCATGCTTCAACTAAACATATAATAGATATTCATAATTACTCTACACTTATTAGAAGATATAACAAGTTAAAAAAAAGGTACGTAAAACTCAAATGTTTTTAGAGTTTTGACAAACCAATTTTACAATCGCCGCTATAATTGTTGGATGCATCTCTCTGAGTACCTACGTATAATTGAAGTTGATCTCATGTTAGAGATAATTAGATTTTGCATGAAAACCACTGTGATGAATATATATACATACATACATGCGCGCACACATAGACAAAAGAAGATATACCTGATTAAAGAAGTAGTCAAGTGAGGCTTCCTTAAATGGCTTCGACATGGATTTTTGGTATAAATCATTGTGAGGTTCCATAAGCTTTGAGAAGAAGGAGGCCATTCGCTTGTATTTCCCCCACAGCCTTACAAGCTCCAGCAAGAGTACCTCAGAGTTTCCTTTTTCCATCAAGGACGGGAGTACCTAATTTTAAAAAAAAATTACTTATAAATTAATATAAGGGTTAATGACATGATGGGTCCTGAACTCTATAGGGCATTCTCACAAGAACCTCCAAGTTTTATTAGTTCAATCAGGCTCGAAATGCATTTATTTCTCCCCAAATCTGGGCTTTTAATGAAATTTATTAAAAGAATTGGCAAAGTCACGTGTGTCTTGCACATGATTAGCAAATGTTTGAAATGAAAATTAGATAATAATGGTTTAACCACAGTTACATACACATCTTTCCACCAAAATGGGTGTGTATATGTATGCCTATACTTGCTTGCGTGCGTGTATTTGGGTGCTTAGAAACTATACCTTGAAATCCATACAACTATGTAATTCGCCCCAAAATAGTCCGAGAAGCCTAGACAAGATTCCCTCTGAAATATTATCTCTACAAAGAGAATGAGAAGAACTAGAAGAAGAATTAAGGAAAATAAGCATATATGATACTCCACAACTCATTTTCTCACAATGAATATGCAAAAATCATATACTTCTATAATGTGATGTGCGTGATTGAAACACTTTCATTAGCAAATCTTTTAAGAAATTATTTTAACATCTTCAAGGATACTAACAAATGCTCGTCCATTTTTCCTCGTCAATTTTTGTTTTGTTATCGTCATCATAGAACACCATTTTCCCATGCTCAATAGCATCCCTTAAGTTCGTCAAGTGAGCCTCCACCGGCTTTCTCAATGAGTATATCGCTGAGATATAATCGCATTCTGCATTCAAATATTGACATTTCAAAAAGATATTACAAGCAATTTATATACAACATAAAATATCAAATATTGTCATGATCATAATATAAGAATAAAAAAATAAATAAAATTTCTTGGCTAAATCCCTATTTCTATCATAATGCACGATTTTTCATGCAATTTACCCAATAATTTAATGTTTTTTAAGATAAAGATGGTTACTAATTAAACAAGTAGAATGGAAAAGTTATTAAGTGTATACCTATTTTGGTTTGGAAATGGATAATCAATATTTACTGGGATCAATAAACATGACACTTATTTTAAATAGAATACTCAATAATTTAGTTAACAATATATTTTAAATAGAGTACCCAATAAATTGTTCTATAATTATTAGTATGGTAAGAAATTATATATAAAAAAAGAATTATTGCACACATATTTGCATCTAGATGCATTATTTGTCACCTAAAATATGAACTGCCTGCGACAAATATATATATATATATATATATATGTGTGTGTGTGTGTGTGTGTGTATTACATTCATCAGGGGCGGAGGCACGCTTATGCTATTGGAAGCAACTTCCCCTATTTGATTTTAAAACAACTAAAATTTGCTAAAAATCTCTAAACACGATTATTTAAGTACAATGACTAAAAGCTTGTCCAAAACATGTACACTATTTTTTTTTGCCCCTTATTGATAAGTAAATTATTAGTCAAAATAATTTTATTCACCTTAAAAAAATCCTAGATCCACCACTTATATACGCACTACACTACGTATAAAGCTTTTAATTTACAAGTAAAAAATATATTGAATACCCAAGGATATATGT
>JAOWBW010000203.1:1083251-1243251 GCA_026119855.1 Campanula takesimana | reverse complement strand
TAGATTTCATCACCGGTGGAACCATGGCGACGGTGTTGTTGAACGAGAGGGAGGGAGAGAGACGAAGGGAATAAAGAATGGGAAGTGAGAAAGGAGAGGATTAGTGTTTGTAATAAGCCTAATTGGGTCATTTTAGCACTTAAATTACGGAAGTTAGGATTTTGTTAAGTATGGGGGCAATTTTAAAATTATGATAGTAATTTTTGTTAAAAAACAAACGCTCATTAACTTTCATTAAAAAAATTAACGATTTTGGTTATTTTGGTTATAGCACGCAGGTTAGGTTGGTCGTTTCGATAGTACGTATGTAAATATGTAAAAAATTGTTAGTACGCATGTCATTTCGGTAGTTTACTCAAATTTTACTACCTAATGTAAAAAATATTTTACTTTTACATTTTTTTTTTTAAAATAATTTACTATTGTGTAATGGACTTTTTTTCATTTGGACAATGATACACATAGGGAAAACTCAATGGAAAAACTCATAGTGAAACACTTTAAACCGTTGGATGAGTTTTTATTAGTGGGGCTCACAAACATTTATTACAATCCAACGGATTACAGTGTTTCACTAATTTTCCTTTTGAGTTTTCACAATACATATATCATTATCCTTTTCATTTTTGTTCAAGTTTTACTGCTATTGCATCTAACATCCGCCGGAGCGGTTCCAATTCCAACCGGAGGGAGCAATTATACGTACTCTTGTTTTCTCTTGCAAAATGACTTTTTAACGTTCAATTCAAATTGCCTTTCAAGAGCAGCGCGGTTTCGTTGCGGTGGCGAAGACAGAGAAAACCAATTACAGTACTACCAGTTACACTAACGTCAATGGCGTGCTTACTTTCCATGCCCTGGGGTTTCTCGACGCCGCCATCGCTAAAGACTTTAACTCAGGTAAACCTCTCAATCCCTCAAGAGCTTGTTTCTTTCTTTCAAATTCAAATCCCTAACAAACAATGTCTCTGTTTGGTTGCTACAATAATTGATTAACCTGTCGAAACTCTAAACCTAATGGAAAACGTTAGGAACTCCGTCATGTTTTGTGTTATCTGCTTGTTTATGTTTGGAATTTGGCTTCCATTACACTTAATTTGATTGGTCAGGACTCACGAAGCGAATTTAAGTACGAATTTGTGCTCATTTGGTATGCAGTAATCGTGTTCGTTGTCGCAGATCGTAGTGTTTGAATGCAATTTTGTACTGAAATGACATGATGGCTTAATTTACCCTTGTTGCTGACTAAACTAGGTTTTGATTTTGATTTTTTATTTATTTTTTGTCCTGCAAGTTGAGCAGGTTTGAGCACACCAGTCGACTATAGTAATAGTTTCTATGTATCATTTGCCTTTTTTTGTTGTAAATGGAAAAATGTACTGACGGTCAACTTTGCTAACGAAAGTTGGCTTAGAATTGGGAGAATGCAATTATGCGTGTTAGGTTTGGATTTGAATCCCAAGTTAAATGGACAATTACTTCATAGTGTTACTTAATCTGTGCTAGGTATTCTTTTAGGTAGTTTTTAGGTTTGGACTCGACACTATTAACATCTTTTGCTGCTCCAGTGGTTGCACAATTAGGTTTGGATTGGAACCCGGAGTTGAATGGATAATTACTTCATAGTGTCACTTAATCTGTCTAGGTCCTCTGCAATGTGTTTCTCTTCTCGCAATCTCGTAATATGCATGTATGTGCATTACTCCGGCCGGCTACATTTAGTTAGGTTGTTGACTATATTAGACCTAAGTTGGGTGGGTAATTAGAACCTTGTTTTTTTGACCGATGTGTCTATTCCAATCCACGTGATATAGAGGTTGAGCTGAAAACTAGTTTTAGCTGTCTTTTGCTAAGTGTTAATCCCTTTGTCCCTAAATGAGTATGTATTCTCTAGTGATGTTACTAAAATTACTTTATTAGCTCCCATGTTACTCAAATCACCTTACAAGCTCCCATGTTATAACCTGCAATTGTAATGGCATAGGGCTCATACTAAAAGTGAAAATTTAACTTCTTAATTTTTTCAAAAATCTAAATATGGACACTCGTTTAGGGGGAATGAGGGAGTAATTATTGAAGTTTTAGTTCTTTCTAAGTATTTGTGATTGGCGATTAGGTAGAAAATAATAAGAGCAGTACATAGCGCAATAAAGTTTGCGTGAGAGGCAAGATAGCACCTAAACTTCACTACTTCGAGTCAGTTTAAAGAAAGACGTTGACATGATATATAGCAAACCAAGAGGTACAAAGTTATGAAATTGCCTTTTACTTCCAACTAAATCTTTCTTTTGATTCTGTAGTTTTGCTTCACCTTTTCTAATTACCAGCGTTCCAAGATTAATCCTCTGAAAATCTTCAGTGATTCCAATCAAGAGATTGTGGGTGATGTGGTGGGTTGGTTATCAATAAGGCTTCAACATGGATCTGAATATATCACAACCTTTCATTAGCTTTGCCATGCTTTCCTAGCTTCCTATTCAAAATCATTTAACTTTTTATTCAATGCAAATTGTTAAATCATACTCCAGATTCAGCAAATTCCGTATGGTAGCTTTTGTAATGGCTGGTTGTTGAATCTTCAATGAAAAATCATATGATAGCTACTTACTAGGCAGCTGATCCCCTAACATGTTAGTGTCGCACAAATCTAGAGTTGATGGTGTTGGTAGGTAGGTCTACACTCTATACTTGATGGCAAACTTTCTGTTTACTCATAATCAATGAATTGCAAACTTGGATAGCATAGGATGTCAGTTTTCATAACTATGCCTTGTCTTTTGTGGCAGATGTAATAGGGCTTGCAAACCGGACATTCACATTTATGAATACCTACACCACTTTCTCTTTATACATTATTCTCATTGTTTTATAGCTTTTCATTTTCCATGTTGTAAATCATATATGCAAAACAAGAAACACAAATAGCATTGTAAGGTCTGATTAAAATTATTTTTCGATTCCACTGACCTGTAAAAAGTGGCAGTGACTTGGTTATTGTGGGGATAACATACAGAAGCAGCACTCTCTACAAGTATAGTTAAGGGTGTCTATTTCACATCCTTCTAGATCCTTCCCTCCATGTTGGAAGACTCATACATGGCATGTTCTAGTATTCTATATTTCAATTATATACCCAGTGCAGCTGTGAACATTTTGCACCTACTTCAGAGGAATTGATTTCCATTTAAAGAAGTACTTCTGAGTTGTGAATCTCTTACCTTATTACTTCCTCTCATGCGTGTATTCAAATGTTTTTTTTTTTTTTGAACTCATGTGTGCACTCTATTTGAAGACAAACTTGAAAGTCATCTCTATACCTTTTGGATTAATAATGTTTGTGGTGGAGGGAATAGGGATAAGATATATGCTCTAGTATGGGCTGAAAAAGACAGATGAAGATGTGCCATAATTCTTACTTTCCGTCTAGTTTAAGTTACCTTTGCTAAGCAATTGAAGCCAAGTAGAATAGATATAGATTGTATTGCGGCTGATATCTTGTTATGGATAGTGAATATAATACTCATTTTGCTTCTTGGTAATCTTTACTTGGAGAAAGTGCAACTCTTTGGATGTTTCACGACTGACTAATATACAACTGAGTACCAACTGAGATAATCAGATATGCGACATCAACATACGTGAATCCACAATCTTGCCAATGGCTAACTGGGATTGCTTGTCATGGAAACTTCTTACTGACCATAGTTATATGTTTGGCCGTTCGGGTGACTTAATAGGATGAGAGGGCATATACTGAATAGTCACTTAAAGAGCTTTCTTATGTCAATGAATACTCCGTCTCCGTGTTATATTCATAATAACTTACTGGTCCTGTTACTTGTGGCCATATTCAATGGTTGGTGTTCTATCATTAACTTTTTATGGGCATGTCTGTAGGAAATACCAACTTATAAGGTGGATAATAGAAAGCTTCCAAGTCCAGCCGCCAGAGTAACAGGTTAGCCTTTCGCTCTTCCTCTGTTCTCTGAAGGTCCTGAAACAAGTTAGTCATTTGGGAAGGTTCGGAAATGTTAGCTTATCAAAGACTTGATTTCAGAAACAGTTACTCTTGTTGTAAAAGAAACAATACTAATTTAGGGCACACACTGTTAAAATAAAAACTGAAACGACTCCAAACCTTGAATCTGATGATTGTTATAAGAAGAAAACTGAAAGGTTGCTGCTGCTGTCATTCTATTTAAGCCTTGATGTCATGAATACCCCTCTGTCTCAAAAAGCTAGTCACATTTGCTTATGGTCACCACAAGTGAACTTTGACCAAACATTAATGTCAAATTAATCATCTCAATAAAATTCTGGAAATTGCTATTAATGAATCACTTAATGATTTATCAACTGCAATTTTTAGAATTTCACTAGGAGGATTGATATTAATATTTGGTCAAAGTTCACTTGTGTTGACCATAAGAAGTCAATTGTGACTGTCTCTCCGGGACAGAGGGAGTATTTTGTTAAAAGACCTCATTTTGTTGGAATCCCATGGTTCACCTTAGTGGGGACTTTGAAATATATCCATTACCAATTTACCAGATGTTGGACATGAAAAGCTCAGCTGCTTTCTTCACTAACTGATGCTTTAAAACATATTTGCAGTGATGGAAGTAAATTCTCCAAAATGCTGGGGCGGAGAAGTAATTGCGACAAGGAGTTATCATCACAATGTCACAATACTATCCAGATGCTACTGTGAACTTTTATCTTGCTATTATAATGTAAGTTGTTCTCTTAGTCCGGTACTAATATCTGGTTTTTGGGTCGGACCAGATAATGAAGATGGGTGGGGTTTTGTAGAAGCTGTTGTAACCCATATATTTTGATGCTTGATTGGTCTTACGATTTGTTTTTCTTGACAGTTTGATGGTTTAATAATTATGCATGCCTGGGTTGGAAAGGTTTTTAATATTCCATTCTAAGGATCAAATATGGACTTTTATAATACTCGTTCCTAAGCTTCTATAGGTAATCCCTCCATTTTACTCGCATAATTAATTTGTGGAAGTCATTTTTTTGATAAAATTGAAATTCCCATAATAGGAAAACTCCCTCCATTCTTGGAAAAGAGATTTAGTACATAACAAACGGATTTTAGTCTACGGGTTTTAGTCAGTTTTAGAATAAATCTACTGAAATATGCACTGTAGCAATAGTGTTTTTGTCTACTAAGAAGTCATATTGGTTTGGCAAATAATGATTTCGAGTTAGTTAACATTGCAACCTACACACTTGAGCATGAACAGCGATGATATTTGGTAACAAACAGATTTAGTACATGACAAACGTAATTTAGTACATTGCGTAAGTTGCATATATTTTGTAAAATAGATTAGTACATTGCATGATAATCATACAAATATTTTACCTTCTTTTGTCCTCTGTTAGCTAAGTTAGACGGCATCTATGCTCTTTATGTTGCCTTTTTTGTTGCATTGTCTAAAATAAAAGTGTACGTTTTGTGATTTGCACATTTGAAAGCACCTACGCTCTTTATGTTGCCTTTTTGTTACATTGTCTAAAATAAAAGTGTACGTTTTGTGATTTGCATATTTGAAATCACGTTGGATTAGTGGTAAAATCCAATAAAGTAGATGAATTTCCCAACAACACTTAGAAAATCACGAGTGAATTTCCCAAGGCACTCGAGAATTCAGAATGGCTTATCCTTTAAATGTCGGAACTTTGAAACTAGAAAATCTAGCAAGAGTAATTGGTGGTCAGGATACCTTATCCCTGGACCAGAAAGGAACTGGCCAATCACCTCCACTTTGTCAATGGAAAGAGACATGCCAGCTTAATTTGTCCATCTAAAATGGCTAAATGAAAGGAAAGCCATTCATTCAGGCCTTTAACTTCAGCATGAAGACAAACTATGTTTGAAAATTTTGGCAGCCTAAACAGGTAGAGAAATTACATTTACACCCCCAGTCTTTGTTCATTTAACTATAAGTAAACAGATTACTGGCCATAATCACCCCATCTTCCTCATCTTGTTGCCTGTTGACTTATCTTACTATACACAGGCAGATTAAGAATAATCAAACAGCTACCAAATCATGAAGAAGTTTGAGCTAGTTTTCATACCATCTCCAGGTATTGGCCACTTTGTATCCACAACCGAGTTTGCAAAATCCCTGCTCGATAGAGACGAACGTTTATCAGTTTCAATCCTAGTTATCAGTCCACCAGCAGCTGGTGCAGTCGAAGCACATATTAAGTCTCTTGCAGCCTCTCAAACTCGAATCATATGCCGTACCCTCCCTCCTGTTGAGCCGCCTTCTTCGTCAACTTGTTCTGAGAAATTCGTTTCTGACTTTATCGAAAGCCATAAGCTTCACGTGGAACACGCGATTGTTACTGATGTTCTCTCTGATGACTCGGTCCAACTAGTTGGGGTAGTAGTTGATTTATTCTGCACATCCATGGTAGACATAGCCAACAAATTGAAGGTACCTTCTTATCTCTTCTTCACTTCCAGTGCTGCTTTTCTCGGTTTCATGTTGTATCTTCCCGTCCGCCATGGCCATGTCGGAGCTGAGTATGGCCCGCTAGATGGTGAGTCGATAGTATCCACTTGCAAAAACCCGGTTCCTGTAAATGTTGTGCCTACCTTTTTATTCAACAAGGATGGCTACGAAGCTTTTGTTTATCACGGTACAAAGTTTAAAGAGATGAAGGGGTTTATTGTAAATACATTTGCTGAGCTTGAGCCCCATGCTATTAGCTCCTTTAAGATGACACCGCCGCCTATATATACTGTTGGACCGCTGCTTAATCTTAATCTGAATGATAAAGAAAAGTCAACAGGGTCGGGATCAAAATCGGATGAGATCATAATTTGGCTCAATGAGCAGCCACGATCATCGGTTGTGTTTCTGTGTTTTGGAAGTAGAGGGTGTTTTGGTACTCCACAGCTTGAACAGATAGCTATGGCTCTTGAAAGAAGCGGGAAGCGGTTCCTTTGGTCCGTACGCCGGGCCCCACCAAAGGACTCTCTCGAGTACCCGACCGAGTATGAGAACGTTCAAGAAGCATTACCGGAGGGATTTTTGGAACGGACTAAGAAAAGAGGGAAAGTGTGTGGGTGGGCCCCACAAGTGGAAGTTCTGGCCCACGAAGCGATCGGAGGGTTCGTATCGCATTGCGGGTGGAACTCTACCTTGGAGAGTTTATGGTATGGTGTTCCGATAGCGACTTGGCCTTTGTATGCGGAGCAACAGATAAATGCTTTTCAGCTGGTGGGGGAGTTGGGATTGGCGGTCGATTTGAAAATGGATTATTCTTTAAGTAGCAGGGAGGTAGTGATGGCGGATGTGATTGAGAAAGCGGTGAATTGTCTGATGGACGCTAACAACCCGGTGAGGAAGAAGGTGAAGGAGATGAGTGAGAAGAGCAGGAAGGCAGTTGAAGAAGATGGATCTTCGTCTTCTTCGTTAGGACGATTGATTGAGGATTTGCTTGGAAACACGGAAGAAAGTGATAGTTGAGTTAAATCGTTCCTGGAAATTAACCAAGTCTGCATCATTGCATTATATTTTCTGGTAATAAAATTTGCAATGATTTTCATAATAAAGGTGTACACTTTCCTATAACCCCATCCGTCTTATGATAAACGTCGTTGTTTTGTCAATCATTATATTTTCCACGTTACCTAGTTTTTGAGTTCGTGATTCGGGGCATGTGCAGTCCGTACTGCTCAATAGCCAAATTTTTATAGTAGATGAGTTACATTTTATAGTAGATGAGTTACATGTACCGACTTCCGTGGCCGTCGGAATGCACTGTCTCGTAGAAGCTGTTACTCGTATAACCCAGATAATTTATTTGATGCCTAGATTTTTCTTGAGATTTGTTTTTCCGTGGCAAGTTGTGTTTAATAATTACGTATGCCATTATTAGAATAGCTTATCCTTTAAATGTTGGAACTGTCAATCTAGAAAGTCTAAAAAAGGGAAGTCATTCATTCATTCAAGCCTCTAAGACAAACAGATATCTAAGCATCATCACTTCATCTTCCTCAACTTGTTGCCATTGTTAAGTTATCTTACTATACACAGGTAGATCAGGAACCTAGCTAATCATGAACAAGTTTGAGCTAGTATCTGCACCATCTCCAGGTATAGGTCACTTTGTATCCACGACTGAATTCGCAAAATACCTGCTAGATAAAGATGAACGTTTATCGGTCACAATCCTAGTCATCAGTCCACCAGGCTCGTGTTCAATTGAAGCACAGGTTAAGTCACTTGCAGCCTCTCAAACCCGAATCAAATGCTGTGCCATTTCTCTCGCCGAGCCTTCTTCTTCTTCATCAACGTGTGACGAGAAGTTTGTTTCCGACTTCATCGCCAGCCATATGCCTCATATCGAAAACGTCATCGTTACTGACATTATCTCTGATGAGTCGGTCCAACTTGTTGGGATTGTTGTTGATTTTTTCTGCACTTCTATGATAGACATAGCCAAGAAATTGAAGGTACCTTGTTATCTTTTATTTACATCCAGTGCTGCTTTTCTTGGTTTCATTATGTACCTCCCTGTTCGCCATGACCGAGTCGGAGCTGAGTATGGCCCACTAGATGGTGAGTCGATAGTTCCGACTTACAAAAACCCGGTTCCTAAAGATGTTGTGCCTACTGTTTTATTCAACAAGGATATCTATAAAGATGTTAGGTGGATTGATCACATTGTGCCTACTGTTTTATTCAACAAGGATATCATCATTCCTATTTTGTTTCTTATAACAATTGTTCATCTGCATATGTGAATCTAGTTCACAATCTTGATCACATTGTTGAACCAATCACTTATAATCAGGCCATCAAAGATGTTAGGTGGATTGATGCCATGGATAAAGAAATTTCTGCTTTAGAATCTAACAATACTTGGCAGGTGGTTCCTTTACCTAAAGACAAGAAAACTGTTGGGTGTAAATGGGTATACAAAGTTAAATACAAAGTTGATGGATCTGTTGAAATATTCAAGGCCAGACTTGTTGCAAAAGGGTACACTCAATGTGAAGGAATTGACTATCAAGAAACCTTTTCTCCTGTAGCTAAAATGGTTTCAGTAAGGACCTTATTAGCTGTTGCTGTAGCTAAGTCTTGGCATGTTCATCAGCTGGATGTGAACAATGCCTTCCTTCATGGAGACTTGGAGGAGGAAGTTTATATGGACTTACCAAAAGGTTATAGCTCTGCTCAGGGTCACAATTGGTTTGTAAATTGATCAAATCCATTTATGGCTTGAAACAAGCATCCAGGCAATGGTTTGCCAAGTTAACTGCTGCTTTATTACAGTTACATTATGTGCAATCTCATGCAGACTACTCTCTTTTTACTCATCAGTCTTCAGATGGATTCACATCTGTCCTTGTCTATGTTGATGATATTGTCCTTGATGGTAATAACCTTGCTGCTATTAATCATTTGAAGAAATTTTTGGATGCTTAGTTTAGCATCAAGGATCTTGGCAACATCAAATATTATCTGGGAATAGAGGTCCTTAGATCTTCTTCAGGCATTCACCTTATTCAAAGAAAATATGCCTCTGACTTGGTTTCCTCAGCAGACCTTTCTGATGCAAAGCCTCTCTCTTTACCTCTTGATCCCAATGCCAAATTACTCCTTAATGTAGGTGTTCCCTTACCTGATCCTTCCATTTACAGGCAACTTGTTGGGGAAACTTCTTTATCTTACCATCACAAGACCTGATCTTGCCTTTGCTGCTCAAACTCTAAGCCAGTTTGTCCAAAATCCTACCACTATTCATCTCCAAGCCTTGCATAGAGTTCTGAGATATATCAAGGCTTGTCCTCGTCAGGGTTTATTTTTTCCTTCCAACTCCTCTCTTCAATTAACCTCTTACTGTGACAATGATTGGGGAGGTAATCCTAATGATAGAAAATCCATCTCAGGTTTTTGTCTCTTTTTAGGCCCTTCTTTGGTTTTTTGGCACTCCAAGAAAAACAATTTGTCACTGCCAGATCATCTGCAGAATCAGAATATAGGGCTCTTGCTACAACAACTTGTGAGGTCTTATGGTTACATGCCCTATTGAAGGATTTGCAAGTTCATGTCTCTTTGCCTGTTCCTGTGTATTGTGACAGTACATCAGCAATTAGCATAGGTTCCAATCCCGTTTATCATTCCAAGACCAAGCATATTGAATTGGACTGTCATTTTGTTCGAGAAAAGGTTCAAGAGAATCTCATCACACCACTCTATATTCCTACCAAACAACAACTTGCTGATGCTAAAGCCTTAGTAAAGATCTTCATTGGCACTTTCTTTCCAAGTTGAAGGTATTAAATCCTTTCATACCTTCCACTTGTGGAGGGTATTGACTATATAAAGGCTAATGATTCTCAAGTTACATCAACCTCATCAGCAGCAACCTCATCAGCAGCAACCATTATGAATAGAGGGCATGTCTTAAATCATCAATTGCTGAAGTGTTGGGAAAAAGGTTGCCGATACAAGCACAAAAGAATGAGGTTGATATGTAAAAGTTATTTATGTGTACATAAGGGTAGTTTAGTCTTTCTACCAGTTTGGGTGGTTACAAGTTTGTTACAAAATTAGTTAGTCAGTTAGTGTAGAAACGAGACACGTGTTGTTAGTTGTTGTTAGTTTGTTATAAGTAAAAACATTTCTGTACAGTTAACTCAGTTAGTGAAATTACAGAGAAAATTCCCAAATTTGCTTTCTCTCTCTTAGTTCTCTCTCTTGTTCATCTTTGAAGATTTCATTCGTCAATGAAGAAATCCATGGCAACTATTCAAGTTGACAAGAACATTCAAGAAGCATTGCCGGAGAGATTTTGGGGACGGACTGAGAAAAGAGGGAAAGTGTGTGTGTGGATGGGCCCCACAAGTTGAAGTTCTGGCACACGAAGCGATCGGAGGGTTTGTATCGCATTGCGGGTGGAACTCTATCTTGGAGAGTTTGTGGTACGGTGTTCCGATAGCGACTTGGCCTTTGCATGCCGAGCAACAGATAAATGCTTTTCAGATAGTGAGGGAGTTGGGATTGGCGGTGGAGTTGAAAATGGATTATTATTTTAGTAGCGGGGAGGTGGTGATGGCAGACGTGATTGAGAAAGCGGTGAATTGTCTGATGGATGCTGAAAACCCGGTGAGGAAGAAGGTGAAGGAGATGAGTGAGAAGAGCAAGAAGGTAGTTGAGGATGGTGGATCTTCTTCGTCTTCGTTAGGACGATTATTGAGGATTTGTTTGAAAACAGAGAAAAAAAAAGATTGATTGAATTCAAAGTGTTCTTGGAATTCTGAAGTCTGCATAATTGCCATATACTTTCTGGAGTTCCATGGTTGACGTTGCTTACCAATTCAAGGTCCCTTTGTATCATTTCTTTGCATATATTGTAGCTGTTCTAGGTTTCCTACCTCCTGGTCCATCAAAACCAAGTTGGAGCCGAGTTTGACCACTCAGTAGTCGAGTTAAATAGTACTGAGTTAGCGAACCCAGTTCCTACAGGAACCGTGTTTCAAAGGATTCGGGACCTGTGAGGTCTGAATCCAATCTTACATAAGCCAGTTTTATATCTAATCCGGGTCGTCGAATTATTCATAAAGATGAGATATGAACAGCCGAATGAAGCTCGTATTTTGTGAAGTCGGATTACATAAATCTCAAATCTTGTTTTTTTTTTGTTTTGAAAGCAAATCTTGTTTAAGTTTTAAATGGTTGATTGTGTAACGACCCGAGCCCTGAGATCCGGTCCACTGTATAAGCACTACACACTGGCCCATTGCGCACAAACAATTGAGTCCATTTGGCTTACCGTATATCCACCCAAATCACAATCAAAGTTCATACCTTTCGAACTTAAGATGGGGGGACATGGTCGGACTTGTGGGCCCGCAAAGTTGGGACTCGATCAGGGCGTTACAGGTTCCGTTAACACCACCTTTCTTATTATATACTATGATTTACATCAGCATACTTCTAGTTCTAGATAAGCATTTGCTTTCTAAAGAGAACAAAATTACACGACTTCACATCACCAACATATTATTTTATTATTTTATTTTTTTTACTTTTTTTAATACCCAGGCTCCTAGCTTCGCCGGACTATTCCTGGACCACCAGCCCCCGGCCCCTCAGTGACTGGCGGAGGTAAACCGCGGGATATGCCCAAGATGGTTAGGTTAGTAACACCCCTTATACTCCTGGCCCTAAAGGAGCTTCCTCCAAGGCAATTACAACCAACATATTATTGTTGGCATTGAAAGAGTAGCACGCTTCCTAATAAATCCTAATAGACATGACACATGCATTATAATATACTCTCTTTGTCTCGTAATAATGATCTTTTTCTTAAAATTAGAGATGGACTAACAACCAAAGAGAGGCTCAAGCGTGAGTATGGAATGAGATGGACTGATCCGGTAACAGACTATATTGAAAATTCCACCTTAGAATCAATTGGTGGTAAGAGGAGTAGCATCAAGTCTATATCCATGTTTTTCTCTTTAGTAGATGTGGGATGATTTTTTATTTTCCCAAAAAGCTCTTCCCATTTCAACAATTTGAGCTTAAATGTGCATAAACACAACATGACAAGTGAAAGAAGTGTCATATCCTTAAAAAGTTTGAATAGTGAAATGTAAATATCATTTTGGAACGGAGAGTATAACTCATCTACCGCATGTAACTAATCTATTATAAAAACTGGACTATTGTACACTGCACAAGCCCGAAGTCCAGCTGAATCCTGGCTGATATCCCTTGCAAAAATATTACCATTTCCCCCTCGAATAAATTCTTCTCTTTTCTTCTCGTGTTGGGACCGCGACCACTACCCCTCTCCACATTAGTATGATACTGTCTGAACTAATGAAGTAGGTGAGTGCTTTTATATACCTAACAATTATTTCTTCAATTGCTGATGTGGGATTTTGGGTTGCACCCCAACAATCCTCCCCTCAAACCAAGGACCACACCGCTATGACCCGCATTGTTTTCTTTGGCCCCATATCCAGCGAAAGTCCATTCGCAATGTCACACACAAGGGGAATCCCACCTTATAATCACACGCACGCTGTCCACCCGATCGGGCACATCCGAACCATGGCTCTGTTACCATTTGTAGGGGACCGCGACCACCACCACCACTCTCCACATTAGTATGATATTGGCCGTTTTGAGCCCAGCCCGCACGGATTTGTTTTTGAGCATCTCCCAAAATGCCTTATACTAATGAAGTGTGTGGGTGCTCTTATATACCTGACAATTATTTCCTCAATTACCCATGTAAAACTTTGGGTTGCACCCCCAACAACCCGCAGCAGCAATTTCTGTCCGACAGGTGGGCTTGGGCTTAGGCTTGGGCTTCGTCTAATTACAATACTCAAATTAATGAGGACGGAGGAGAGTGTGTCCTCAGTTTTGTCCATGAAGGTAATGGGGGCTTTTGATCTCTCGTTAATTACCGGGCTTGACTTTAATATGATAAATAAGGTGCTGATCCATATCTTCAGTAATACAATAATAAAGGGTAAAAGTAACATATTAAAAATTAAAATAAGTCAACAAAAACTTATATCATTAACTTTATAAAGTTAAAATAACTAATTTTAAAATATTTTTAATGATAAAAAAGTTGTGGGGAACGAAAAATTAGCTCACCACTACAGAATGCCATTCGAAATTTCGTTCAACACCATTTTAATTTGTTCAGTGTTGTGCATTCTGTGCATGCTCAGATTCAAAAACTATCTTCTTTGTACTCCCTCCGCCCCAAAATGATCTTCTCATTTGACATGTTTCATTGTCCCAAAAAGTTTTTCTCATTTCTACAATTTAGGGCTTTAAAGCGCACAAACAAAACGTGGCTAGTGAAACAAGGGTTCATATCCTTAAAAAGTTTGAATAGTCAAACAGGAAGATCATTTTGGGACGGAGGGAATATACTAAAAGTGGCGAGGCTAAGGCAAACCGAAGGGGGTCGATCGACCCCTTAAATTTTAGAATGTGTCAATTTTAGTACTTTCAAAATTTCAAAAAAAATGTCATTTTACTACTAAAAATGATGGATTTAAACATTTTGATCCCCTTAATTTGGAAAACAAATTGCACGAAATTATAAGTTCGACCCCCATATTATTATAATTATCTCAAAAGTAACTTCGACCCCCTTTCTAATATTTTCTGTCTTCGCTTTATCTATATTTTTTGTGTCAAAGTTGATCAAGAAAATCAAACTGTAAGGTCCCGGTTTTCATTAAAACACTCTTAAGGCCAAAACTGATAGAGAAATATGCGCAGCGGAATAGATATTTTCTTAAGCCTTATTGTTGTTGTCTAACATATATATTCCTAATTTCTCTGTCAATTTTATCTTGTCTATGTGATCAAGCAATAATATATTAAAGCAAGAAATATAAATGAAATTGAAAATTAAAGTGCAAGACAAGAAATAAAAAGAGACAAGAGGCGAGAATTTTTCAAGTGGTTCGGAGGCAAAACTCATCTCCTACATCCACCCCCACTGTCCCTGACAAGTGAGATCAATTCACTATAATATTCTCTTCTAAAAGAGTTACAAGAATTGATAAGGCAAGTTCCTCGAACACCCTCTACTTAATTGACTCATCAATTAAGGTTGCTTTTTCCAAAGCGAAAAAGAAAATAAAAAAAAATCACAAGAATGTAGTTCTTCCTTGGATTGACACTAGAGTTGTCGGATGGAAGTGATGCTTTAGCTCGGTGTTCCCCTTAATGTTTGCAAGGTTTGGTTGAGTTGATGTTCAAAGGTTAAAAAGGGTGAGGGAATAAATGGTGAAGGGTTAAAAGATAATGTGGTAATTGGTGTATATTTCACTTGGGTAGGAGGGATATGGTAGTACAAACACAATAGTGAATAAATGGTGAAGGGTTAAAGGGTTGAGTTTTTGGGGTGTAAACCTTAGTGTGTGCAATGGGTGTTTATTGCACACACTAGGTGAAAGCATAGGGAAAAAGGTGGGTACAATTGGTGTTGGAAAAACACACTGAGAATGGGAGGGTAATGGTTCAATTTATAGGAAAGGGGTGAAGTAGCCGTTGCCTTGGTCAAGCTCATCTTTAATGTTTGGTCTTCAAAAGTTTGGTCTTCATTTATTTCTTCCACATGTATGTGCAGAGGGTATGTACATTTAAGTTTGCTGCAAAGTATGTCTCCAACATTCATATTTGAATTTGGAAGGAATGGTTTAAGGGTGAGGTTGTGAAACTTTGACTTTTTGTCACTTGACCACATTGCTTCATTTTGTTTCATTTATGGGTTTTGCACATATCTTTCCATTGGGAGCTCGTATGAAAATTATTATCGTATACTCTTGTCCGTCTTTAAATTACCTTTCTAATGAGTCCAATATAGAATATTTTAGAACTCATTTAGTAGGTGAAAATCCTCATAGAAAAACTTGGGAAACATGAAGGAGGTCTTGGGTAACTTTTGCAACTATTTTTCTTTGCAAATTTGACCATTTAACTTTGTCTCATTAAATGATCAATCTTCACGAAAACAATAAATTAGGACCTAACACAAACTATTACCCTTATCGAATGATCATATACACATCACAAAATTTTATGACCTGAAGGTGATATGCTTCTACAAATTTTCAGATTATACCACGCAACATAAGCTCAACAAAGAGAAACTTCTGGAGCTAGAATATAATAATCAACAAATTAATTGTGATGTCAGGCAATAGTGGTTTACTCTGATGTGTAGGGCAACATTATATTTGAAATTTGATTGGGAAATGTATGTTAGAAATATTACAATAATATTATGAGCAGAACAGAATTTACAAACAGAAATAAAATACAAAGAAAATTGAAAAAATCAGAAACTGTAAGGCTTTATTTAATTAATTGGAAAGATTGCAGATTGACTTTAACATATAAATACTGTATAAGCTTATCACCCTTATAATCTTTAGGCTGGCATGTTCAAAACAAAGCAGGGTGGGCAGGGGGATCTTAGTGATAAGACCGAGCATCACAGACCGAACCGGACCCGGTTCAAAGCCAGTACAAGTGAGTCGACTACACCGAACCGGATAAAGCCCGCGAGCGAGCAAGCCCGAGAGCCCCCGGGCTTCCTGATAACCATAACCGAGGTAGCTCTGCCTCCCGCTATTCTAAGGGTCCTGTGTTGATCACTCAACCTCCTGCCCGGAGCCCGCAGCAGCCAGCTGTCACGAGCGTACAACAGACGTTACCTGTTCGTACCTGACACACCATAACGGTTGGTGGTGGAACCATGATTCCCTGACAACACGCCACGTTCCCAGCCACTCCCCTGGCCGAACCAATGAGGACCTGCCGCGTGTCCATCCGGTACAAGGGCGGTTAGTACCTTAAACCTACCTCCTCCTTCTACTCATATAAATACTCCTATCCGCCCCCAAGGGCCAGGTACGTGCCCTACCCCATTCACACACACAAGGTCTTCATTGAACCTTCTCCTTAGGTTTTCCTCAGAGATCTTACTCTCACACCCGAGGGCCTAAGCCGGATTCCAACCCGGCCTTGGTCTTAACGGTGTTCTTGTTTGTGTTGTGATCAGGATCAAGAGACAGCTATATTGGAGTTTTACCTCCGTGATCCCAGAAACCCATGGCGTCATCAGTGGTTCCATTGCCGGGAAACGACAATCTTCCCAGTGCAATCTTCTTGCTTCGTTTGCTTTTCCAATCTAATTCATTTCAAATCCTCATTTAGTTCTTCCGTCTTTCACAGTTCTAAAAGGGTACCCCGTCTTTTCTGTTGATTCTCGACATACAAAATCTTCACAATGACTGGGAAAGAAGTGAACCCAAATGCTAGCCCTTCGGGACAAGTGCCCCAGGGATCAGTCTTTGCCAGACTGGGAAATAAGACTCTTAGTGGCAACTCCTATACCCCTTCTCAAAGGGCAAGGAGAGAGGCAGATCTGAGAGATCGTATAGAAACCTCTAAAGCTCTCAAAACTCAAAAAACTCCCGTCATTCCCCTCACCCCTGATCAAATCCAGAAGAAAATCCAGATCCTGACAGACAGGCAGAATCTGGTAGCGGAGGGGCTACAGTTGAATCTAGCCCTGGAGGAGCTGTTCAACGCCGAGGCCAATGTTGGAAGCCCCCCTGAAAAGTCAAAAACCCATGATCTGACAAGCTCCAAGAGCAGGGCCAGTAGGATTGTAGGAGGAAAAAGGCGGACAATCCTCGTAGATGATGACGAGGAGAGAGGAGAAGAAGAAGGGGAGAGTGAGGAGGGAGAGTCACAGCCCAGAAAGACTAGAGGCCAATCTAAAGGAAAGGCAGTTGTTAAAAACGATGAAAAAATTACAGAAACAGTAAAAAGGTTAAAACGGGGGACATAATGGATCAAAAGTTCCAAAGAATGATCGCGGAGTTATGGGAGTCCAAGCAAAACGTAACAAAGTGCGTTGGACCCATGGACGCTTTCGCATCATGGATCAATGATTCCCCGATCCAGATAGGAAAGGTGCCCACGCTAGACGCGTATGACGGCTCATCTAACTCAAAAAGCCATGTTGGGCGATTTGAAGGGCAGATGGCTCTATTCTCAAAAGATGAGGCCGTGAAGTGCAAAGCCCTCGCCTCCACCTTTAAAGGGAGGCATTGGGGTGGTTATTGGCCCATAAACCGCGCTCTATCTGCAGCGATGAGCAATTGCGGACTTCATTCTTGAACTCGTTCGCGGGGGCTGGGGAGGCCGCAAGACCAAAATCGGACCTGTGCGGCGTTAAGCAATATCCCGGGGAAAACACAAAGGCATACATCACTCGGTTCTGGAAAATGACCGAGCAGATTGTGGATCTAACAAAGAACGACATCGAGCTATGCTTCCTAGGGGGATTAACATCCCACACTTTGAGGCAGGAGTTCGCTTGCCGAAAACCCGAGGGGACAGAAGAGATGTATAACAGGGCCATCGCTATGGCCGGAGTAGAGCCCGCATTTATGGCTGACGCCCGCATGAGCGTAAGGGAAAGAATCGAGCCCGCTCATGATCCTCGTCATCACTCAGGCTACGCGGGAAACAATGGTGGCCGAGGTAGAGGCAGACCGAGGGGCATGCCCAATTTTAAAAGAGGCGATGACAGTGCTTTCACCCCTTTGATTGCACCAAGAACTGAGATATTGCGGGCAGAAGCCTTGCCTCCACCACCTCCACTGGAGAGGAAGCCTTACGAGGCGAACAAAAAGAAATGGTGTGGATACCATGAAAGCCACGGGCATACTACGGATGACTGCTTCCAGTTAAAGAAAATAATACAACAAAAGGTGGAGGCCGGGGATTTGAAAAAATGGATCACGGGGTCCAGCAGTAAAGGTGAAGCCCCACGGGGAAATGTTCAATACGTCAGAGACAATGATGCAGACGGGGAAGGAGGTTATGACATCCAGTACATAGGAGAGGCAGCCCCAAGCAATACCCAGCTTTCCGCCCAGATCAGACGACTGGAAAAAGTATTTCTGATACCCACTTATCTGCCCGAGCAAGAGGAAATGATCGGTTTCAGAAGAAGTGAACTGGCATCCACCCTTTTCCATTCAACACAACCGTTAACAATCAAAATGGCTATAGGAAGGGCGGACATTGGAAGAGTCCTCATTGATACCGGAGCTTCGCGGGATATATTGTACTTCCACTGCCTAGAAGAGATGGGAATGTCCGAGGCGCACTTAACTCCGTACGCAGGTTTGTTGGAAGGGTTCACAAACCACACGGTCTATGCCAAAGGGACGATTGACTTCGAAGTAACCATCGGAGAAAGGCCGTTCGAGAAAATAGCCCGTGTCACGTTTATGGTGATCGATCTGAAATCCCAATACAACGCAATACTGGGCGTAACCGCACAAGCCGCCCTTGGAATAGTGGCCTCGATCCCTCACCAAAAAATCAAGTTCAGCACCCCTGCGGGGATCGCGTGTATTGAGAATAAGCCCGAGCTCTTCCTCAAAGTAATAGAGAGGAAAAGGAAGGAAAGCGCAGCAAGGCAAAGACAGGGGATCCCGAGGGAGGCAAAAAAAGCCAAAGCAAGTGAAAAGGAGGTCGCAGGCGCAGCCATGATCGGGACGTTGTCTTTCCACTCTACAAGGGCAGAATTCAAGCGAAGCAGGAGAGCCCGCCGTGTAGCCGCGGAAACCGAGCACATTAATATTGTAATTGATTCGCTGCATGACCGAGAAGTGGCAGATATTCGCCCCAATGATGCTTTGGAAGATGTGGTCATAAATCCGGCATACCCCGAGCAGACAATAAAGGTCGGGCTGGAGATCCCCGCGGAGGAAAGGAAGGTGTTGATAGAATTGTTGAGAGGAAGCCTAGACGTGTTCGCCTGGACCGTAGAGGATATGGAGGGGATAAGCAGAGAGGTGATTGAACACGAGCTGAATATGATCCCACATTCACCAGGGTACTTCAAAAGGAAAGATATTTTCCCCGAAAAAGAAGGCGGCGATCAAGGTCGAGGTGGATAAATTGCTGAAAGAAAAGATCATAAGCCCGATCAAATACCCGGTATGGTTAGCCAACGTGGTAATGGTGACCAAGGAAATGGGAAATGGAGGATGTGCGTAGAATTTACAGATCTAAATAAAGCCTGTCCCAAAGACTGTTATCCTCTCCCCCGGATCGACCAGTTGGTGGACTCTATGCCGGCCATCGGGTATTGAGCTTTATAGATGCATACTCGGGCTATCATCAAATCAAAATGAAGGAGGCCGATGTTCCGTCCTGCGCTTTTTACGGTGCGGGCAAAACTTACACTTTCAACAACATGCCGTTGGCCTCAAGAATGCGGGCGGTACATATCAAAGGATGGTGGGAATCGTTTTTGACGATCGATTGGGCCGCAACCTGGAAGCGTACATCGACGACATGGTTATCAAGACCAAGGAAAACTCTCATGATATCGATGTGGCAGAAACCTTCACCAGCCTCCGGAGAAACAATATGAAACTTAACCCATCCAAATGCGCCTTTGGAGTAAAGGCAGGGAAGTTTTTGGGCTTCATGGTGAACCAGAGAGGGATAGATGCAAACCCGGAGAAGATCATGGCGTTAATAAACATGCAACCCCCCAGATGTGTTAAGGAGGTACAGAAGCTGAATGGCCGCATCACGGCCCTAGGGAGGTTCATCGCCAAGTCAGCAGAAAAATGCCTACCTTTCTTTAAAACTTTGAAAGGAGGAAAAAAGGAGGGTTTTGAATGGAACGAGGACTGCCGGAATGCTTTTGAGCAAATAAAAGCTTACCTGGGAAAGCCGCCGCTGTTGAGCAGTCCCGTTTTGGGTGAAGAACTCTATGTTTTCATGGCCGCAACAGATCACGCTGTGGCTGCGGTTTTGGTAAGGGAAGAAGACGACCTTCAGAAGCCCGTGTACTATGTCTCCAAGGCACTATCCGCGGTAGAAGGGCGCTACTTGAACATTGAAAAGCTGGCTTTCGCCTTGCTTATAGCCGCTCGGAAGCTGCGGGCATACTTCATCGCCCACCTAATCACGGTTTATTCGGATACCCCGCTGAAGAAAGTGCTCCATAAACCCGAATCCTCGGGAAGAATGCTGTCATGGTCTATAGAACTGACTGAGTTCCAAATTACTTACTCCCCGCGAAAGACCATCAAGGCACAAGCACTGGCGGACTTTGTGGCAGAAACTACGTTTGAAGTAAAGGAAAACGAAGAGGACAAAGTCCAGCCCGATAAAGCAAAGAAAAAACGGGGCAAGAAGGCCATGGATGATGGGGAAAGACCGGAGAATTGTTGGTCGTTAAGCGTTGACGGATCCTCGGGAAAAACTGTTAGTGGCGCCGGAATCCTACTGATCGCCCCAGAAGGTCAAAGGTTTAAACGAGCCTTGAGGTTTAAGTTTGCGGTCTCCAACAACCAAGCCGAGTACGAGGCATTGATAGCGGGATTGGAATTAGCCCGGGACATGAAGGTCTCTAATTTGATCGTGAAGAGCGACTCACAGCTAGTGGTAAATCAGGTCAAAGGGGAATATGAGACAAATCACCCGGTGCTGCTCAAATACAAGGAACTTGCAGCAAACCTGTTGAGGAATTCGAGTACCACGAGCTGACCCAAGTTAACCGGGCTGAAAACTCCGAGGCGGACTTGCTTTTGAGAATCACAAACGAAGACATTGCAAAGCTTAGTGTGGACTGTTGGATAGAATTTACGGAACGCCCGGCCATTGACAGGGTAGAGATCCACCAAATAGGGGAGCCCGAGAAGGATTGGGTAGACGAGATTATGGAATACATAGAGAAGGAGATCCTTCCCAGCGATCCGGATCGAGCAAAAGTTTTGAGGAGACAAGCTGCTAGATACACGGTCATTGACGACGTGCTTTACCGAAGGTCTTTTACCAAACCCCTGCTGAGGTGTGTGAAATCCGAACCATTACCAACTTGTTATACGAAGTTCATGAGGGCGTGTGCGGAGGGCATCCCGGTGCCCGAACACTATCCGATAAAATCAGATTCCTCGGGTATTACTGGCCGACAATGAAAAAAGATGCAGAGGAATATGTCCGCAAATGTGATCAATGCCAGAGATTCGCCAACATACCAAGGCAGCCATCCACGGAGCAGAGCCTGGTAGTCCCAACTTGGGCATTTGATATGTGGGGGATTGATTTGATTGGGCCTTATCCCAAAGCACCCGGCGGAGCGCAAATGGTAGTGGTCGCAGTAGATTATTTCACAAAATGGGTAGAGGCGAAGGCACTAACTAGCACGACTGAAGCAAGTATTATCAAGTTCATCCACGACCATATATTCTGTCGGTTTGGTTTGCCGCGGGCTATCGTCTCCGATCATGGACCCCAGTTCCAAAGCAAGTTTACGGCGGAATGTAAGAGACTCAACGTAGAACATCGGCAATCCTCCGTCGCAAGACCGCAGGGAAATGGACAGGCCGAGGCCGCAAATAAGTTGCTTATGACCGCTTTGCACAAAAATTTGAAGGGAAGGAGTGGTCGCTGGATGGAAGAGCTCAGTACTGCTCTATGGGTTGTCCGAACCACAACGAGGAACTCAACGGGAGAGACTCCTTTTTCCTTGACATATGGATCAGAGGCGGTCGCGCCTGTAGAGGCAGCCCTACCCACCTACAGGGTCGCCCATTTTGATGAAACAAGGAATGAGGAAGCCCGGAGAAAAGACTTAGACCTTCTTGAAGAAAAACGGTTGGAAGCACGAGCAAAGATGGTCAATTATAAACAGAAGGCCAAAGTCCATCATGACAAAAGGGTGAACAAGAGGTCATTTTCTGTGGGAGACTGGGTCTTGAGAAAAGTTGAAGTCACGGGGAGACAGCCCGGGTATAACAAGCTCTCGCCCAACTGGGAAGGGCCTTATCAGATTGCCCGCGTAATCAAAGAAGGGACTTACAGACTCCTCACCAAAGAAGGGAAGGACTTAAAGAACGCTTGGCACAGCAACCACTTGAAGAAGTATTACCCTTGAAGATTGTATTTCCCCCTGTTATTAGAAATCCGCCTATTTTCTATCTTATGCATTGTAATTTTGATGTACGGCTCTATGAGCGGAAAAAAGATGAAAGATCAATAATATTATGTTTGTCCCATTGAAATGAAGGATCTTCATGAATCCTCATGCACGATGCGCGGTCATACGCCCTCGAGCTAGACCGTAAGCCCGCCAAGGGTAATACCGTTGCATGAACTCTCATGAACGATACGCGGTCACACGCCCTCGAGCTAGACCGTAAGCCCGCCAAGGGTAATACCGTTGCATGAATTCTCATGAACGATGCGCGGTCACACGCCCTCGAGCTAGATCGTAAGCCCGCCAAGGGAAATACCGCTGCATGAATCCTCATGCACGATGCGCGGTCATATGCCCTCGAGCTAGACCGTAAGCCCGTCAAGGGAAATAGCGTTGCATTAATCTTCATGCACGATGCGCGGTCATACGCCCTCGAGCTAGACCGTAAGCCCGCTGAGGGAAATAATAATGAATACCAAACAAAGTGTTCAAGGAAGAACAATAAATGCTTGGCAATTCCAAGGCAGCCAGCAAAAAGGGCAATAAAACACAATGAAAGTAAATGACAAGGAGATATGGGGATCAAAAGAAGAGCAATTAGATACATTACAAAATCAGATCAAAATGGAGTCAAATGTTCAAGTTCATGGAATCTAATACTATTACAAAAAGGTCCCAGGACGCAGCCCGGTCTGATCTTCAACTGGCCGGCGGAGGGTTGACTTCCACTTCTGGAACAGAATCAGAGGCAGTATGGTCAGCTGCAGAACGAGACAGAGCTTCAGAGGCTTCGGCTAGAGCGGAGGCAAAAGTTTAAAAGGGAAGAACAATACCTTCGACGAAGGGGCCATTGGGGCCAAATACCTTCTCCAGAGCCGCGGCCAGAGACAAGGCGGATTCATCACCTGTAAACCGCAAGTCATCTATCATTTTGATCAAGGGTTGAATGGTTACAAGTGAAACCGGAGGCAGAGCATTCCGAACAGACTCGGGCAAGGCCTCAAGCTGATGATCGGCAAAAGGCACTAAGGAATGACCATTAAAGCATTCCAGATCCGTGGCCACGATAGAACAAATGAGAGTGATCTCTTGAGCAGTATATTTCCCCTTGGCCGCCAAATTCCAGGCAATAGTGTGCACCGCCTGTTCGTACTGCTCATTGCCCACGACGGATAATTTTTCGGAGTATTCTGCGGACTCCTTGAATTCAGCAACCGCCTTGCCCTCTCCTCCTCCAAGACCCGCTCTCGTTCATTCTCATAGCGCATTTGGTCAAGAAGTTTACCGTCCAGCTCGTCCACTCTGTTGGACAGCTCCTCGGATTTCTTCCTCTCCGCCTCCAAAGACCTCAGGAGCTCAGTATTGCGAGCATCAACACTCGCCTTCTCAGCCTCAGCCCGCTCTTTGGCTTCTCGAGCAACTGCCAGATCACTACTCAATTTAGATACCTCCTTGGCCGCGCTAATGACCTCCGCATCTTTGCTCTTTAATTCCTGGCCAGCGCTCTCCACAATCTTGGTCAACTTTTGGATCTCCTCCCTCGCCGCCATCAGCTCAGTATTCCTCGCCGCGATCACGGCGGCATCAGCCTCATGTTGAGTCCGCAGATAGATAACCTCGTTGGCAATCTGCAAGTAACAAATGTGATTAGACTACGGTGCGGAGAGAAGCGCGATATATAATCCAAGTCAAAACGAACCTCGGTCAAACACAGGCCCACGTTGCCCGCGGCGGCGATAGGATTCGAAGCAGCCAAAACCTTCTGTTGATAATCTGGAAAATAGAGACGGTGCATCAGCCCATCACCAACATAGGCATTAGCGCTCCGGCGGCTATGGAGATCCACCCATACACCTCTGGGGCCTTGGCTATCTTGAGCCCGAACTCCCGGGCGCGCTCTCTATCCTCAATTGACTCCACCGGATACAAATTGGAGCATAGGGTCCCTCTCGAAGGAGATAAGACCGTAAAATCGCCGGAGGAAGAGCCAACCTTCTGATATTTATCCCTCTGAGGGGACGTTGGATCCCCGATAGCAGAGCGTTTCTTCGTGGGCTCGGGAGCAGATAGACCTACGCCAGAAGCTTGGGAAGAGTGGCCGGTTCCAATCACAGTTTTACCGCGGCCAGCGCCTTGGCGGGGATTCGGAGGCAGGTTCCGGGTCAGTTGCGGCTGAGAAACCACCGCTCCGGACTTATCAACCTTGTCCGTGACAGGGATCTTGACCCCAGGAGCCTCCACCCTTTTCATAGCATCAGCTCTCCTTTGCTTTTCAAGAGCTGCGGCTTTCCTGGCCGCGACCTTAATTTCTGCTGCGGACTTGGGAGGCATCGTGTCGGTTGGATCTGCGAACAAGAACAGCAGTCAGATAGATAAAAACAAAGCGAAAAAAAGACAAGAAAATAGTATGGAAGTGTACAATGAAAGAGACCGAGTAAACCAGGGTCTGGACAAGTCTCCCCCGAATTACAGGCAGAGCAATCAGAAAGGAAAGCAAATGATTGATGAACTTTCCAATCAGGATCTCGCAACGGAGGGGCCATGATAACCCTAGGCTCGGGGCCAGAAACGCGCCTCGGGGCCACCCCGGCGAAGGTCATGAGCTCTTCATCGCTAATAATTGCTGAGACATCGTAAACTTGAGGAGTCTCCACAACCGACTGGTCGTCCAGGGTAACCCTCTTCGTAAACCGAGCAAGATAGGCCTCCATCGCCGCGCTCAGATCTCGGCCTTCTTCCGGATCGGGAAAATTTTGGCGGGACATCGAAATCGGTGCTAAATTGTCAGGGCGAGGGAATGGCCAACCTAAACGGTTCTGAATAACGAAGGGATATCTTTGCCACTGATCGAACTTGTTAGTAGCAGCGGAAAAAATCTTCTCAGACCGCGGTTTGGTCTTTAAGCTCAAGCAGCCCGCAGTAACTTGATGGGTGAAGTAAATATGGAGCGCGGACAAAGAAGGCTCATACCCCAACATGCGGCTTACGACTATAAAGGACACCAGATAGCGAATGGCATTCGGGGTCAAGTCCATAGGGAGGCAATGGGTGAACTCAAGAAATTCACAAATAAATGGATCCAAAGGAAGGCGCAGCCCGTTTTCGAACTGAGCCGGGTAGAATATGCAGGCAAGGTTCTCGGCCCGGATCAAGGGAGGAGTCATTGATCTCCCACCCATAAGAGACTCGTATTCAATAAGACCGTAGACAAGATAGACTTTGGGGTCGACACGGAACTGCGACAAATACTCATCACCAGCATCCTCCTCGCTCTCGTCCCTCAAACCCGCACCAGAGCTAGACGCACCTGCTTGACTGGTCCTCCGGTTATCAGGGCCCTCAGGAAAGGAATCTACGATCCTAACAGCGGAACGAAGCAAGTTGACCTTGCGAGCAGTATCAGGGGCCAACCTCTCCAGTTGCCCGCGTGAGTCCGATTGAGTATCTGAAGAACCATCTCCCACGACATCACGGGCAGGTTCATCCAATAAGAATTCATCGCCATTATCAGCCCGCTCTGAAGCATCCCCGCTGCTGGTCACCTCAATTACCCCAGCATCCACGGAAACGTCGCGGTCATGGCCTTGAACGGGCAAATCGTCATCCAGAGGGACATCCAACCAAGACTGAGCATTAGAGCCGCTTGCCGACACGCGGTCTCCACCTAACCTCACCAACCTTCTAGCATTACCGGCCATATCTACATTATCGGGGAATCGAGTTAAAACCGCTTTCACAAAAACCCCTAACTGTTCCTCGCCCCTATTACCCTCATTCTCCCCGAATCAAAATGGACTGAGGGACCTGTCTCCCACAGCAGGGGTAGGATCCAAGAGTCCCAATCATAGACTGTCCCTATGGTCATGAAAGCGTCCAGGGAAAGCCTTTTCCAGGCATTTATCAGGTACCGGTAAATCCCCCCCGTTCGTCGACAACAACCGAAAAGGTCCGGACGAAGCATTCTCCCCAGGTCCAATTCATCCATAACCTCAGTCAGGAGTTTTTCAACAAAATGTTATAAAATCAAAGATGGACCCAGGATTCCTAAGAAAGAGACAAGTCAACCGGTTAGAAATCGGAGACTCGGTGGTTTAAAAGTTAAAAGCTTGGTTCGTGATGTTAAAAGTTATGAAAACACGGCGTTTTAAGGTTCTACCCCCGATGAACGGTGGAAAGGACCGATGGCGAAAAGTTAGCAATCAGAAACCAGCGACGAAAATAAAAAGGGAAGCACTACCTGTTAAATCGATCGAGTTAAGGAAACAGAAGAAGCAAATCAACGTCGTTATCAGCAATATTTCTTTCAAGAGCGATGGCCAAAGATTAAAATACCGAAGGTTTTTAATAAGCCAATTAGGGTTATTTATACCCCCAGAATGGGTCGGGTTTTGTCCAAGATCCGGAACGACCCGGCATTGACCCGGAAAACGAAGAGGCGGGAATCAGCTTTTTTCGAATTCCAATGACGGTTCGCATTTAATGAGCGTGCTCCTTGTCATATCAAGGACCTGACAGCTACGTCACTAGCCTGACTCGAGGGGCCCACTGTCCTATCGTCAACCACCATCGTAAGACTCCCGTCCCATGATATTCCGTGCCCGTATTTACTCCAGTTTGCCCGGACCGAGCCGTGGAAGTGTAACTCCTCGCACCGCTCATAAATAAGCTGACCCTCGGAGTTAGGGGCCACTGATAAGACCGAGCATCACAGACCGAACCGGACCCGGTTCAAAGCCAGTACAAGTGAGTCGAACCCGCGAGCGAGCAAGCCCGAGAGCCCCCGGGCTTCCTGATAACCATAACCAAGGTAGCTCTGCCTCCCGCTATTCTAAGGGTCCCGTGTTGATCACTCAACCTCCTGCCCGGAGCCCGCAGCAGCCAGCTGTCACGAGCGTACAACAGATGTTACCTGTTCGTACCTGACACACCATAACGGTTGGTGGTGGAACCATGATTCCCTGACAACACGCCACGTTCCCAGCCACTCCCCTGGCCGAACCAATGAGGACCTGCCGCGTGTCCATCTGGTACAAGGGCGGTTAGTACCTTAAACCTACCTCCTCCTTCTACTCATATAAATACTCCTATCCGCCCCCAAGGGCCAGGTACGTGCCCTACCCCATTCACACACACAAGGTCTTCATTGAACCTTCTCCTTAGGTTTTCCTCAGAGATCTTACTCTCACACCCGAGGGCCTAAGCCGGATTCCAACCCGGCCTTGGTCTTAACGGTGTTCTTGTTTGTGTTGTGATCAGGATCAAGAGACAACTATATTGGAGTTTTACCTCCGTGACCCCAGAAACCCAGGGCGTCAGTGTGCCTACCATTGCCCAGGCAATGGTGTAAAAAAAAAAAAAAAACTTTTTTTTTTTTTTTTTTTTTACATTTTGAGTAAATAACTTCATAACTGTGCGCTTAGTTTACATAATCTTTAGGTAGCTTAGTTGGTTGAGATGTACTACCTCTGTCCCTAAATGAGTGTCCAAATTTCATTTTAAGGGACACTGAAAATCTCAACTTTTTGAACAATTTGGTAACAACGATTCATATATAATCTTGTAATCTCCTTTCCAAACCTTTAGTTTTGCACGTATAAAGAAACGGTGAAAATTTTTTCGAAAAAAAAACGTTTAGGAGAAAGTTATGTTAAAAAAGACACTCATTTAGGGACAAAGATTTCTTAAAAATTGACACTCACTTAGGGACAGAGGGAGTAAGTTTTTTTTGCCAAGTGACATGGGTTCAACTCCCACTAGTTGCAAATAGTTTCCAATTTTTTTAAAAAAAAAACTCTAATAGAGCTTTCTTCAAAGTTTTTGTAAAATTATTTTGATACCACTTAAAAAATATTTTTTCCCTCTACAATGATTTTCTTTTTAAAAACATCAATGTAAAAAAAAAAAAAGTTAAAAAAATCTTAACCATCACTTTAACTGACATTAATATAAAATTTTGTAGTTGTTCATGACATAAGCTTTCTTGTTCAAATTAAATAAAATAAAAATAATATAAATAATAAAAAATCTTGACCACTTATGTTTTTAAATTTGCTCATCATTTTCATTTCTATTTTGTCGATTTGTCAACTATTATTGTGTGAATGATTTTTTCTTTACTAGCTATTTTTAGAATGGAGCATCGACCTTTTCCAATAATTCCCAAAATTTTACTTAGGGTAAATTGCCTAAGTATTTTACTACCTCCGTCCCACTTGAAAAGGTTGAAGGTTGATATTCCTTTTTGAGTTGTCACACTTGAAGGGTTACTTTCGTCTTTAAGAAGCACTAATACCAGAGTACACTAAAAAAAAAAATCGGCGGCGCTGCCCCCGAACCCCCGTTCATTTTAGTTTCACGATATTTTTTTTTTCTCGCAAAAAGTAGGCAACACCAAATGTTTTAGTGTAGATCCGCCACTAATGGTGGGAAACAGTAGAGGACCCAAAATCAGTTCTTTCTGTGAGTAAGAAAGTGAGATGAGAGCTGTAGCTGTGGCCACTGATTAATTGATTCACCTTGAACATTAAGTTCACATGTTTTATAATAACTATAATGTGTATTTGTGTATGCATATAGTGTACATTAAACAAGTAATTAAGTGTAAGATCTTATTTGCCTTGAAAATAAAATGCAGAAAACTGAAATCCCGGAAAACTTCAAGAACATAAAAGTCAAAAACAACAACAACAAAGCCATGTGTTGTCTTTGTCACTCCCTCTGTCTCAAAATCTATGTCCAAAATTGCTAGCTCTTGATTCAAGAGAAATTTTAGACATTCATTTTGGGATGGAGGGTGTATGTCTTTATACAACTAGCTAGAAAGGTAGTATTCATTTTCTTGAGTGTTATTTTAGTCTGGTATTTCTCAGTCAGTCATCTTTTTTTGAAAAGCAAAAATAGATGTGTATACATAATGTATCTACATTCAGGACTATTGCACGCGTTAAAAGTTATAATACGCGACAGACCACATGAGGACCTCGATCGTGTGCCTTGTCATGGGAAAGGGGTGCAGCTAGTGACTCGTAACCCCATTTCAACCAGTCGTCCTACACTTACCAAGGGGCGATTCTCCGTAATTCTTTCAAGAGACAGTGAAAAAGGTTAAGAAGATCGATACCTTAATTTCTGGTCTAGAACCTGTAACTTACCTATGTAAGCAGGCACTTTTTCAAGAAAATCAATGGGTATGCTATGATGTACGAGTAGTAGTTTAAAGTATTGTGATGAGATGAGCTTTAGTTCGTCTTTCTCGGTTGCATGCTCGCGTGTTGATGACCTTTACTTCGTCGTCGTTATCAATGTTCGATTTGCATCATCCATGATGTCATCGTCGTATTTTTAATATTTTTATCATACATAAGAACTAATCAAGAATTCTAGTAACTCATTGGACTGATGTGAATGATTAACGACAGGTTGTGTACATTGGCACCTTTTTCCTCTCCTTTTCTTGTTTAATACTAGTATATTTAGGGTCATTTTCTTTTGATTATAAGAGCAAAATTCTTTTATGCGTCCTTTGGTGAGAGAGAGAGAGAGATTTGATGTTTTTAATATATATTGTTGCCATCATATATATATATATATATATATATATATAGCAACTGTGTTTGAGGAAGATATTGGAGAAGCGGTCCCAAATTAAAGAGCTTGTTGAACCCTAATTTTTAAGTTGCATGCTTAAACCCTAACTCTGACACTAAGTACTTATAAGCTTTAGCCCAGATATTTTTCTAAATTCAGTTGGTATTATATACTCTTACCGACGTCAATGGTCCCCGCGGGCAAGATCTTGGGTCATGAGCAAATTTTAATATTCTTTTTTATATATATATATAAAAAGCTATAGCTTTAAACCTAGTTCTAATTAGAAAAGATAGCTTTAAGGTCTCCTTTGACTATTCTGTGTAACACCCAATAACTAGATCTGCTTACTAATTACAATCACAAATGTCAGAGAATATGTTTGAATCGGTGTGTGTTGATTCAGTTCTAGACTACAGATCATTGGTCAGTATATTGATCAGTATCAAACTTAAAAAATATTAAGACAAAAACTCGTGTGTGAGACGGTCTCACACATGAGACGGGTCTCGTCGAGAGAGTAAATGGTTTGCCTTCCTATGGGCGGGGCGGGGCAAGCCCATTTCCTCTCTCATCGAGCTTATAACTGATTACTACTGATATTACTAACCACAAATGGAGTCATATATAGGTATATACTTAATCAGTTTAAATTGGTCAATCTCTATACTAACATAAATATGCAAGTAAATTTGGCTGCAGGAAGAGAGAGAGAGAGCTAGACTAATTAATACAACGCTTAAAATATGTTTATCATGCTATAAATATGAGAATGATCAAAATTTTAAAAACTCTAGGGGGTTTAGGAAGGGAGAATGACTGCTTCATGACCTGGAAACTGAAAATAAATTTACATGGACAGCAATTTTTTATGGTGGGAGAGATGGATAATACATGAAGAAAAGGTTCAAATATTTTGTATG
The DNA here is from genome assembly GCA_026119855.1 of Campanula takesimana. Classification (NCBI taxonomy): domain Eukaryota; kingdom Viridiplantae; phylum Streptophyta; class Magnoliopsida; order Asterales; family Campanulaceae; genus Campanula; species Campanula takesimana. The sequence goes on along the minus strand of JAOWBW010000203.1, from coordinate 1,212,184 downwards.
ACATATACTTATGAGAGTGATTAAAGTTAAATATAACTAGAGAGATGAGATCCAGACTTACATTAGCAGTTCCAATTTGGGATCAGGTTTAAGGGTGTGTTTGGTGACATCAATCACTTGCTTAATACATTGTAAGGTGACTTGGAAGTAATGTGTTTGATTTGATTCCTCCATTCACCCTGAATGTATCCAACCTGCTATGAATGATTGAGAATCGAAACCCTTACTTAACAACTAAGAGAGCCTCACTCAGCACGAGATTCAACTTCAACATCTAACGCTCAATGTTATCAAATGCACCATACCTCCAAATCACTTTGCAATGTATTAAGCATCAAGTGATTACTGCTACCAAACACGCCCTAATTCTAACTCAAAGTTAAAAAATCTGAGACTTTAGTTGGTAGGATTCCAAGAATATTGAATTAGATGGAACATGTTAATTAAAATCTATCGAATTAGATGAAGCTTTTGTCTGAACTGGAACACACACACACATAGTGAAGAAGGTCGAAGAAAAGTGGCCGTGTCATTCATCAGTTCATAAAACTAATGATTCCTATAAATTAAGCTTTTACATTTGGAAATAAATCAGAATATGCAAGAACTTTGAACAAGAAATTACCTTAAACCAGTCAATAATCAGTTATTATGAAATCAATAACCTAAAGAGAATGTATATCTTTTACATTTGGAACTCCAAACATGGAAGAAATAGCGTACCTTATAAATCTTAAACTTAATTAAGACTCATTAATTAAGCATCCAGAGAGAATAAAGCTTAATTTTTCATTTTGAACTTCAAACATGGAAGAAATAGAGTAATCTTAATTTTAACTTAATTAACACTAGTTAATCAAGCTTCCAGATCCTGAAGATGTAAAACCCTCAAGAAGCCTTCGCGAGCGAGGTTTCCCCCTTATCCATAAGCCTAAACTCAAACGAAGCTGGAAACTCAGAACCTTCTTCTTTATCTTCATTATTGCATCCATTCGCTTTGTTTATATTAGCCCTTTCCTTTTCGAATTCCCGATATTTATATAAATACCTCAAAATGGCCTCAGAATAATCATCAAACCCTAACGAGGTGAGAGCCCAACAAATGTCGTCTCCATTCACGGTCTTACGGTTCTCCTTGTGACACTTGTCAGATGCCTCGCTGGTTACAAAACTTATGAACTCTGATGCACATTCTTGTATTGTCTCCTTGGCTTCTTTTGAGATCTTTGCACTTGGTGGAAGTATTTGCTTCATTATCCTACCTACATTGGCAATGGGCAGCAATCTATCATGCTCATCAACCATTTTATGGATCAGATCCAACTCATTTGCTAAGACAATGACACTTTTCCTGCCTATATAGACGTGCGTACGTACATATATATATATAGATAGATAGATACATATGTATATATGCGTACAGTGCAGATGCGACATGCTGTCGCACCAACATGTGCATAGGCGGCCTACTTTTTGGGTCCCCAACGTATATGATACAACTCAACTCAACTCAACTTAACTCAACTTATCTCAAATTGAGTTTCTGAGGGCTCCACCTATAAAATGAATTTTTAGTGCATACAAGGGTTAAGGTTTTTTTTTTTTTTTTTTTTTTTTTTCCTTTTATAAAAAAATATAATATATGACCAATCCATTGAAATGTGTAATTATAATGGAATGTACGGATCAACAATGTTTAAAGATAATATAATTAAACAAGGGGAAAGGAACTAGAAAAAATAAGATCAAATTAATGTAGGGTTGAGCCATATTTCTATGTTTTTTTCAAGAAATATGAGGGACTTTGTGGTTTATAATGTTGGTAAAGGAAGTAACTTTTGTTAAATTAAGTCATAAAATACATAAATTAATATGGCTAAGTGCATGGTCCCCCCCCCCCCAACCCCCAATCCACCCACCTATAATCCCATAATCTTGAAACCCTTTTTATTCCACTTTAAATGTTTGAATTTTAGCTCATAAATATAATGAAAGAACAAATTAAATGAATGGACCTTAGTTGTGCACGTTTGCATGTTGTGTGAAGGAAAGAAGCAAACAAATTAACAGCTAAAAATACTTGATTTGAAAACCCTATTTTTGATCATGGGGGCTTACTTAGGATTTGTCCTTCTATTTCGTGCTATAATGTTCCTTTTTGGGTTTTATTTTTTGCTAGATAAGATGCCATAATTAGGTGCACCTAGCTAGCTAGTATGCACCCTCAAATAGGGGTGATCATGGTCCGGTTTGGTCCAATTTTTGACAAAAAATCACAGAACCAGAACCGGAACCAATACTCTGGTTCTATAAAAATTTAGAACCGGAACCAAACCAATACTTGTGGGAACCAGCACACTGGTTCTGGTTCTACTGGTCTGGTCTGGTCCGGTTCTAATCATTTGAAGTTTATTTGTTTTCAAGTAAACTACTACTTGGGAGGGAGAGAGGCGGCGCAGTTGAAGAGTCGAAAACTAAGGTTGCACTCTTTGGGTAAACTGAAATGAGGATATGAATTATGAAAAATAAAGTTGAAAAGTGAAATAACTAAATAAAGACTAGGAGTCTAGGATTTGGGTTTAGCGATTTGTAACCTTGGGGCTTAAGTTGGGTACAAAGTTACAAATAATTAAATGAGTCTTTTTTTATTAAGCAATTTAAATGGTCTTTGAAAAATTATAGTACAAAAGTGAATATATAATTTTATTTACTATATAATAATACATATAAAAAAATATATATAGTATATATGTGCTCAACTGGTCCGGTCCGGTTCTAACCGGATTAATTTTAACAAGAACCAGGACCGAACCAATATACTGGTTCTATAATATTTTGGAACCAGAACCAAACCATATGTACTGGTCTGGTCCGATTTTAGCTGGTCTGGTCCGGTTCCTTTGGTCCGGTCCGGTTCCAATTGTTTTTTGCTCACCCCTACCCTCAAATGATTAAATAAGGTAATCTCTCGGTCCCAATTCTCAAAAGAGGGAGTATCCTGTGCGGCTGCCTCATTTTTTTGCCGACATTATTTTTTTTTTTTTTTTTTTACTTTTTTGCCACCCCAACTTTTTTTCTTCCCAACAAAGTAACACTTATTACAACGAAATTTAACACTTTTTTTTTTCAACATTTACCACAATTTTGCTGCAATAGATTAAAGATAACATAAAGATCGACAACTAAACTAATGTCACACTTTTTATAAAGGAATGTAACACTTTTTTTTTTCAAATGTAACACTTTTTTAAAAAAAAAAATTAACATAAGATTGACAAACTAAACTAATGTTACATTTTATAAAAAATGAATCTAATATTTTTTTTCTCAATTGTAACAGTTTATATTCTTAAATGTAACATTATATATGAAATGTAACAATTTTTCATTGAGAAAGTAACAATTGAAATGCAAACCCGATTATATATATGAATTTTTACTCTTTTTTTAAAGAAGAAAAGTAACATTTACTAAATAAAAATGTTACATTCATCTATATAAAAAATTATAATAATATATTTACTTTGTTACATTTCAAATATTACTATTTTTAACCACAAAAACTATCAAACAATTTAAATTTTCTTGTAAAATTGCTGTTATATTTGACTGTAAAAAGTGCTACTTTTTGAAAATGAAACTGTTACTTTTATCAGAACAGAGTGTTACATCGCTGACGAGCAGCTCAAACTTTTTGTGTGTAAAAAAATATATTTTTTTTTTTAAAAAAAATCAAACCATATCATGACCTATGTAGTTTTATTCATCTCGCCGAGATGAACACAACGGTATTTTTTTAAAAAAAAATCTGAGTTATAAATCTCAAGATATAGCATTTTAAAGTTATTGAGTTTTTTTTTTAAGGAAGACACGTGTCGCGATCTGGGAAGTGGGAGGGCTGGATCCGGCAGTCGGCTGTAGCGGAGCAGGTGGATGCGAGAAGCAGCGGAACAATCCAGGCTTGTCGCACGACGTGCGGCAGCCGCATATGAGAATTTGTCTTCTCAAAATGAATGTCCAAAATTTACTTTTAATCAAGAGCAATTTTGAACATTCAGTTTAAAACTGAGGTAGTACAATGTGTTAAAACTTAAAACCACCTGAGCCAAGTTATAAATGTGGAAGCACCGCATGATTTGAGTTGAGATCAAATTATACATATTTATGGACTCTCATTACTTCAAACTCGATGAATGTTCATTTTTGTTTTTGATTAAGAATTAAAATCAACTTTATTTTAGGGTGTAGATAGTATGTTATTTGGTCTTATGTTCAGTCTTTATTTTGCTAGCCTAAGATCAAAGTGAAAATTTTATTTTACACTCACTTTAGTGTAACGTGGTTTCATCTCTGAGTGTAAAACAAGTTTTTTATTAGACTAACTCAAAATCAAATTGATTTCTCTACGTAAGAAAAACTTTAGAAATGTAATGCTTACAAGTTGATTTTATTTCACCTTTCTTCAAGAAGGAGAATATCAAATTCTAAAGACATTGGATTTGTAAATTTTTATTTTTATTTATAGTTATGAAGAAGAAGATGGAAGAGGGAGGAGTATTTTCTATTTAAACAAGATTGTAAGGAATTAATTAGTTACATTTTTCAGACAATATTTTTATGAATTTGTAAAACTTTCTATTTGTAAATGCCTAGTGAACCATATACATCTTGTTTTAGAAAGTATACTTGTTAATTTATAAAAATAGAATAGGTGAGGAAAGCTTCTCTTAATGACACTTATAGGGCTTGTAACTTTATTAGGGTTCCCAAACACTAATTTGCATTAAATTAAGCAAATAAGTGGATAGGTAGTGCAAAACCCTATAAAGGAGTACCTTGAGAAACCCTAAAGTTTTGAAAATCTTTCTAGGTCTTTCTATTTATAATCACATTGGTCGGATGCATTCATTCCCACTCTCTTTTTCTGTGTAGTCTTTCTTTCTTATTGGTTGGCAAAACATTTTCTATGATATCTCTGTTTCGGAAAAATATTCTCATTTTTTTATGATCAAATTAATAAATATTACTTAAATATTAACATAAAATTTTCTGCTCTCGTTTTAGTAATTGTCATTGATAAATCATTGTTATTGATTTATCACTTAATGATATATCAATGACGATTATTAGATCCACTTAGATGATTAGATTGACGTTAATATTTGATCAAAAGTCATTTGTGTTGAGTATCAAAAAACTTTGAAACTATCCATTCGTAATGAAAAAGTACATAAGTAGAAATTCATGTTCTCTCTTTTCCATAATAAATATTGAATTTTATTTCTCAGAAAATTATAAATATTTTGTATTTGTTGCATATTAATTATATTTTGGAAAAATTACATTAATACTCCCTCCGTCTCAAAATGATTTTCACGTTTGACTATTCAAACTTTTTAAGGATATGAACACTTGCTTCACTAGCCATGTTTTGTTTATGAACTTTTAAGCCTAAATTGTAGAAATATGAAGAACGTTTTGGGATGATGAGAAATGGCTCATGAGAAGATCATTTTGGGACGGAGTGAGTATAACTTTTGTAATTTAAAAATCTGACATTTTTGGAGACAAAAATGTTATACTGGGATACTTATTATGAGGCAGATGAAAAACTAATTTTACATTATTTGTTATAAGGTATTATAATGTACAATGTCTTAACCCATAGTTTATTTATTTATTTATTTTTAAAGAAAATATAACACCAATTTCATTACAAAATAGAAAGGCTTAGAAATATTTTTCACTCCAAACCCTCCCCTACACAGAAACCGTCCTCCAACTTCTCTCTCTCAGCCTTTCTTCTCCATTTTCCTTTCTCTTCCTATTCTTTAATTTTTTTCTTCTATTTTTAATTAGTTTAATCTTAATCTTCTTCATTTTGTCAATCTTTCAACAATACAATTGTTTATAATTTTAATATTGAAATTATAAACAATTGTGTTGTTGTTTTTTATGTAATATAATGTATAATAAGATTCTCTCTTAAGTGAGAGCCGTTGTATTCTCTCCTTGTGAGAGTCGTAGTATTCTCTCCTTGTGAGAGCCTATGTTTATCTTCTTGTTTGTTTGCTGTTGTTTTATTTGTTTTGTAATTGGGACGACTCTTGCATTCTTGCACAATGAAGAGGTTGCCATTTTTCTTGCTACAAAGGGATGTTTCACGAATTTTGGGATGTTTGGCGGGCGTTTCTTCGTCAACCTGGATTCTCAAATTTATCTAGTGCTCAACGCAATATATTATCAATGGTGGGATTTTTTGAATGCCAAAGTAAGGCAGTGTCCAAGTTTTTCTTGGAGTGGAATCCGTACATTTCAAAAAAAAATTTTGGAAAGATCATTGTTGTATGTTAAGAGATTGTATTATTTTGATATTTTGGTGAGCCTCCGACATCTGTGGAGTTCCATCATTGTTTCATTATGAATGCAAGTGATTTACTCGTTTCAAAAAAAGAAAGGCTTAGAAATCAAATAATATAACAAGAAAGTAAGGCGAATATTTTAAAAATTGAAAAATGATGTGTGCCGAATTAATTTTGAGGCGATACGATTGATTGTCGCTAGAATGTCGTTGGAAATGGGATTATATAGAACAAATATCCTCTCCATAGATTCCAAGGAAAATGTGTGTAGCACTAATCTATTTATTAATGAAAGCGGAAAATTATTTCTAATTTATATATTAATTATTGAATGAATCAATGAATAATGTTAAAATAAAAGATTCATATATGAATGTCATATTGAAGGGAAGGTATACATGTTGTAAAGGGAATAGATGAAGGACGCAAGAGAGAAATCAGGAAGAAGGAGGCTTAGTTTAATTATACATTACAACATTCTTAGTGCATTTTGTTCTAATTGTACATAGATTCTTTCTTGGTTACATATCATTTTCCTAATAACTCACCAAATTACTTGTTTAAGAAAAATAAAATATTATAAGGGCTATTAGAATTATGGAAATTTAGGGCTTGAAATCACAAAATCTAATTATTTTGTTGTCTTACCAATATGCAATAACTGAATTACCCCAGTTAAGTTACATGTGTTGGCATGTAACAACTTAACTGAGTTATTTCACAAGGGTTAATTATAATTTAGAGTCTGAAACCAATAGGAGAGCTTTCAATCGAGCCCCCACGGTTTTTTTTTGTTGTTGTCACATCAAGGCTCAAAATACATTTTTTCTTGCCAGTTCAGGGCTTTTGATACATTTCGTTAAAAGTCTAGTTAAGTCCTCATGTGTCGAGCATATGATCAACAAATTAGTTCATTTCAAACAAATTAGTTCATTTGAAATAAATTTAATCTGGAAGGGGTTCACTTAATACTCTCAGATTTAAAGGGTTAAGAAATTAAATATATTTTCCAAATAATCAAATTAAAGATAAGTAATAAATCAAAAACTATTTTATGTTTCTATTAATATATTTAAAATTTTAAATTAAAAAATAAATAAAAAGACAATTACTTTATTAACTATTATAGTATCCATTAATAAAAAAAAAAGAACAGAAAATAATAATAATAAAAAGCCTCCTTTTTTCTTGAAAAAAAAAAAAAAACCTCCTTCCTATATCCATTTCCCACTTCCCTATTTCATCTAGGGGTGAGCAAAATGTTTTTGGAATCAGACCGGACCAAAAGAACCTGACTAAACCAGTTAAAACGGGACCAAACCAGTACATATGGTTTGGTTCCGGTTCTAAAATATTATAGAACCAGTATAATGGTTCGGTTCTGGTTCTTGGTAAAATTAATTCCAGTTAGAACCGGACCGGACCAGTTTTGCATATATACTTTATATATTTATTTTATATGCATTATTATATAGTAAATAAAATTATATACTTACTTTTGTATTATAATTTTTTAAAGACCCATTTAAATTGCTTTTTTTAAAAAAAAAAACTCATTTAACTATTTTGTAATTTTGTACACAACCCAAGGTCCCAGATCAGCAAACCCAAGTCCTAGACACCAGTAATTCTTATTCAATTATTTTTACTTTTCAACTTCTATTTTTCATAATTCATGTGATATCCCCCATCCCACATCGAAAATATGTGGGAATTGAGTGTGTGCTATATAGAAGGCCCATACACTCCTACTAAGCATCAAATCATTGATTGGACTTTTGGAGACCTGTGATGGGCTGTGATTGACCCAATTGAGGAGATGATTGGTAGGCTAGTGCGTGGTACCTATGTGGCGGGTCGGGTCTATGTGTTCGGGTCGTTACAAATGGTATCAGAGCGGAACCCCGTTCTTAAGGCTTACGATCTAGCCCGGGGGTACGATCTGGGTATAGATTGACCTTGCCAGGGACGACAAGGGTTTGAGTGGGGGAGATTGTGATATCCCCCATCCCACATCGGAAATATGTGGGAATTGAGTGTGCTATATAGAAGGCACACACACTCCTATTAAGCATCAAATCATCACTTGGACTTTTGGAGGCCTGTGATGGGCTGTGGTTGACCCAATTGAGGAGATGATTGGTTGGCTAGTGTGTGGTACCTATGTGGCGGGTCGGGTCTACGGGCTCGGGTCGTTACAATTCATATCCTCTTTTCAGTTTAAACGAAGAGTGAAACCCTAGTATTCGACTCTTCAATTGCACCACCTCTCTTCTCTGTCTGTTGTTTAACTTGACAATATATTATTTGTGTTTGATCTTGATTTATAATTAATATTAAGTTTAAGTTTGTGTTTGATTTTGTCAATTTTGTCAGTTAAGAAAATTTGAAAATAAATGAACTTCAAATGACTAGAACCGGACCAGACCAGACCAGTAGAACCAGAACCAGTGTATTGGTTCTCACAAGTATTACTTTGGTTCGGTTCTAAATTTTCATAGAACTAAGGTATTGGTTCCGGTTCTGGTTCTGTGATTTTTTGTCAAAAAATGGACCAGGCCGGACCATGATCACCCCTATTTCATCCTCTATCCTTTTCATACTACCCACTTGAAAAGTTGATTTATCTTTCTAACCGAAACTCTAATCCAAGAATTTCTGCACTTTTGATGTTGTTTCTCAATTTGGAATGAATATAAATCTTTCAAGTTGAGTTGTTTACGAAATTGATGGGTTTGCAGTATAGTTTTTGGATTTCTAGTTTAAAACACCATTCCAAACACTTAATTCGAAAAACTCGTATCTCAAAAAAAAAAAAAAAAAAATCTTCTATTTTCTTGAATGTTGATATTTGATTTTGAAGGTATTATTGTTTGGTGTTCCTTTAGATTATTATTCAGATTGAGTAAAACTTAAGTGAAAGGCTTAATTTGTATAATTTTATTTATGGTGGCGGCGGCATGGAGGAGGAGGTGGTGGTATTGGTTGGTGGTGGTGGGTGGTTAAGGTTGAAGATGAATGGATATACTCCATCCGTCCCGTCCGAATTAGGATTTTCTTTCCCGACACGGGGATTAAGGAATAATATTATTCTATTGTAAAAAGTGAAAGTCAGACAAGATTAGAACAAGATTAAAGTTTTGTCCTCTTTCCAATTAATCACTAAGCATAAAATAAAATTTTATTTCAATGTACTGTAAGCAAATCAAACTCAAAATTTACAATGTTCAAAAAATTAAAAAAATCAAAATTTAAAGTTCATCCAAAGTTCATCATTCTCTTCACCACCACCATCGGCCCACCACCACCACCATCGTCCACCACCATAATCAATCTGTAACGACCCCAAAAATCAGTTCTATTTATTTTATAATTATTTTATATTTTTGAGAATTTTAAATTTAAAATTATGTGTGCATTTTATTTGTTGCATCATATTAAATGAATTTGCACATCTTACTTGATTATTTGAGTTAGTTAAAGAGTTAGTAGTAACATTTGTTTTGGGAGTTAAGTGTGTTAGTGGAATTTTATGGGCCAAAGTATAAAAATAAGGTTCAAGGGCTTGGTTGTTCAATTTGGAAGAAAGAGGGGCTTAAATAGAAAGTTGGAAATGGCATAAACTCACCTCTTCATCCCTCCCTCCCCTGCGTTGGCACACCACAACTTTCCCAAAATCTTTTCCCTGAGAATTCCTCCATTGTTGTAGCAAGAAGATAAGGTAAGGTTTCTTCATTTTTAATTTTCCTTCTTTTAATTTACTACTCCATTTTCAAATCTAATTATATATAAATGTTCAGGGAGTTGAATAGATCATATCTACCGAACAATATATTTTTCTTGACTCATTTCCGAAAAATTGGTAAGTTACTAATCCCCCCTTTAAATGTTAAAATGGTCATAAGTATGCTATATATGCTTTATATGTTATAAAATAATGTTTTGGGTATACTTTTATATACTTGTAAATTTGAGACAGAGGGAGTAGTAAAACTGGTTATAGACTTGTTATTTGTAGGAAGTGGGTATATGGGTATAGTAGTTTTGGTTTTGGGGAATTATGAGAGAATGCAACATTATATATGCTTTATATATTATACTCCTACTCGTGGGACGGTAAAATAATATCTTTAGTTAAATGTTAAATAAATGTATTATAAAATTATACTATTACCTATGGGACGGGGAAAGAAGTGAAAGTATCCTAAAGTGGGTATATTGGTATATTAAAAATTATAATGATATTTGTGAAACGGAGGGAGTAGTAATAAATTGTTGCATGTGGGAAATGTTAATACAAATGGGTGTTGTAGTATTGGGAAAGTATGGTAATGTTGTTGTACCTAATAAAATGGATATAAACATGTTATATATGTCTAGTAGGTTGTGAAATAATGTTTTGGTATGTTTTAATGATATTTGTAATTTTGGGACATAAGGAGTAGTAAGAACTTGTTACCTAGCTTGTTATTGTTGTGAATGCTATAGAAGTTGGTGTTAGTATTGTTCTTAGGCTGAGTTTTTAGCTTTGGTGAAAGTTGCAAAGTTTAGGGGTTGCAAGTATTGGTAATTTTGGGTTGTAAATAAAAGGAGTGAATTTTGGTAAAGTTTTGGTCTGCTAGGTGATGTGGGCGGCCGCCCAAAATTGGGCGTGCGGCCGCACATCTATCTGAAGGTTTTCTTCTTGGAGCAGAGCATTTTGGGCGGCCGCACAGCCCAGTTTGGGCGACCGCCCAGTCTTCTGATAAAGTTGAGAGTTTTCAAACCAAGGGGTTTAGAGGTCAATCTTGGTCTAGATTTTGGGTAGTGTCCTAAAGTACTTAGATGATTGCTGTGGATCACTAAAATGGTAGAATTGGTTCCTTTGTGAAAACAAGTGTTGTGAAATGTTAGTAATTGATTATGTGAGCATTGTTGAACACTTTGTGATGTGTTGAATGATTCATCTTCTTGATGTGTTTGGCATGGTTCCCTACATTGGAATCATTGTCCCTGGTTGTTGTTTAAGCAAGTATTTCTATGTGGTGCTTGCGTGTAAAGTCCAGCTGGTACTTTTGTGTGTGTTGGGCAGTGATAGGGATTATAATGGTCTCCGAGCCAAGTACATTATAAGGCTCCTATCATTGGTTTCCCATTTTTAAACCCCTTCCTTAGGCCAAAGGTTGGGCACTTTGGGTTATGACTTTGTGTCATTTTCCCCCCGTTGTTGTTGTTGTTATTTGGTTCCGGAACCCGTCTCAGCTCTTCGATGCTGCTCAGTTGATGCCTCTCAGATGGCTATTGTTTGATTTGAGAACCTTGGCTCGGTATCCACGTATGAGTGTTTATTTCCGCTTTATGTGTTGCATGATGAGTTGGTCGTTATTTCCAACCGGTATGGGACGGTTGGCGATAGGGAGCCTCTCATGTTATGTGCTATGTGCTATACGCTTATTTGTTAATATTGTTTCTTTATGATCATCATATTAGCATGTAATGTAGTTGCATTTTAGTAACTTACTGAGATTTATTCTCACCCCTTATTTGTTTACCGTTTTAGATAAGAAGGAGTCCAGGGAATAGGTCACAGCACAGGGAGGACGTCGGTAAAGAGATCTTTGGTAAGACTTTTGGGAAGTGATGTGTATAAAGGATACATTATGTAAATGTAATACCTTTAGGGTAGTGTAACCGTGACTCAGTTAATTGTACCATCTCTTTTAGTAGGTGTTCGTGTTTGTAAATTTTATAAGTAAAGTTTGTTATAGCCAAGTGGCTAAGTACTCATTTGAGAAAGTTTGTTTTGTGACTTAAAGTCATGTTTTGGTAACGTGTTGGTTGTGTGAACCTTTTTATGAAAGTATATTTCGAAAAATTTCTTAAAAATGTTTGTGACGTCTTCCGTGCGTGTCCCGGACGTGGGGCCAAGTAGGACCACGGGTCGGGGCGCGACACAATCCACCAGCTCCATCTCCTCACCACGAGCCCGCCACCGCAGACCACCATTTCCTCCGTTATCAGCAACACCACCACTGCCCATCCCTGCCACCACCAAACAGTAACAATACAAAAATCAAAAGAAAACAAAAAGATATCTAAAATCAGTGAGCAAATATCTAGATCTACACACACACGCCTAGACTAACCACACATAAGAACACACAAAAGAACACATCAGATCTAGATTGATTTGTTGTTTCGGGTCGGGCGTGAGAAAGAGCGAGAGAGAGAGAGAGAGAGAGAGAGAGAGAGACTTATCTGAAGTTGAATATGGCGGCGACGACGACAATGGCGACGTTTTCTATGTGGGCCACGATGGCGAGTAGAAAGAAGAAGTGGGGAATGGTGCTGGGAAGGTAAAGGGGGTTTCGGTAGACGGTGGGAGGATCAGCGGCGGGAGGTTGGGAGGGGCGGCGGTGGGAGGCTGAGAGATGAGAGAAAATGAGAGAAAGAGAGTTGCTGGAATAGATAGGGTTTGAGATGAAATTTGTGTGGAGGATATTTTTTAGGTTTATCTAGTGGGTTTGGGTTTTTGGGTTGGGTCAGCCCATTAAAAATGATTGATTAAGATAAGCTAATTGGATTGAGTTTAATCAAAGATGATTAGGAAAAATTGGGTGAGGTAGGCCCAATAAAAAATTAATAAAATCTTTCCATTTTGGGATGTTCTAATTCGGATGGGACGCCAAAAATGGAAATTTGTCCTAATTCGGATGGGACGGATGGAATACATATTTATATTTTAACACCTTAATATATAGTTTTAACCACTTTAAATTAAAATAGTATCACTTTGCCCTTTATAAAATACTCCCTCCGTTCCAAGGAAGTTGCAACATTTTGCCGTTTAGGGTAGGGGTGGAAATGGTTCGGTTTAGCTCGGTTTGAGGTAATTTAGGAGCCAAACCGCTATACATCGGTTTGGAGAAATCCCAAACCGAGCTGAACCACGAAATAGTCTAAGCCGAGCTGAGCTAAACCACTACGGTTCGGCTTGGCTCGGTTTGAACCACGGTTTGGAAGATGTGAGGATGAAAGAATGAAAACAATGGAGAACTTCATACCTCACCGCCAGTGAGAATTGCAAGGTCCTGCAAATTTGCCTTCCTGTTCTCTCCAAATCCAGGAGCTTTGATTGCACAAACCTAACAAACATAGATACACGTTAAAACAAGTTTCAAGGTAGTCAACCAATAAATAAAATAATTCACATCACTATTAAGAATATGAAATCCACCTTGATCCCTGCTCGAAGCTTGTTGAGAATGAGTGTGGCTAGTGCTTCACTTTCAATATCTTCAGCAACAATAAGTAGAGGTCGGTTCTTTTGCAAATACAAAAACAGAATTGTTGAAACCACTCACGATCCATGAAAATTGTTGTGCGGCATACAAATTGACTAATAATGTCAGAAAAACTCGAAGTAAAATTAAGAGAAGAAGCATAAGGGATGAAACTTACATTTAATCGCCGGAAAATTGAAAGGAATGTCGAGCTAGGGTTTCAAATCACCGATGTTTGTAGGTGAGATGGAGGCCTGAGTCTGAGTGGGAGTGAGATGGAGGAAGCCAGGAAGGATGTCGGCCGGAGGGATGGAGTCGGCGGAGGGATGGAGTCGGCCGGGAGGATGGAGTCGGAGGGATGGAGTCGTGGGTGAAGGAGATGAGGAGAACTTGAGGCGAGAGAATTTCCAAATTTTCGAACTGATCGATTCACGACTTAGAGCGGCGGATAAGAAGGGTATTAGGGTTTTATAAATCTAACGGTTGAGATCAAATCATTAAACTAAATCAATGGTCTATAAAATGGCTCGGTTTGGCTCAAAACGGTTCGGCTCAAACCGGTTCAGCTCAACGGTTCAGCTCGTGGTTTAGCTCTAAACGGTTTGGCTCGGTTCGGCTTGGAGGGTCAAACCGTGAGCCGAACCAAACCACCCGGTTTACCAAATTTCGAAACCGAGCTGAACTACGAAAGTTTAAAAACCGAGCTAAACCGCGCGGTTTGGTTCGGCTCCGAACCGCGGTTTGAGCTGAACCATTTCCACCCCTAATTTAGAGTATTTCACAAAAGTTGCAACAATCCAAAAATTGAAGTTTTTTATTACTTTTATAATCCTCCACTCATTCTCTCTCTTCCTCCCAACCACTCATTATTCTCCACTCATTCTCTTTCCACCCCCACTAAGATCTCTTCCTCTCTACCTTTCATTCTTAATATAATATTATATCCTTAATTTCTTAACTCCAAAGTAAATATTTCAACTTTTCTGGCGGAGGGAGTAAATCATTTCAAACTATCTAATTTGTTGATCATCTTGTCAGCATAAAAGCATAAAAGCATAAATACTGTCAAAAAAGCTTTTGACGAAAAAAAAAGAAGGAATTTCGAGCCTTGATTGATGTGGCGAAAAAAAAAACATGGAGGTTTTATTGGAAAAAAACCTATTCATTTCAGGCCCTAAGGGCATTCCCAATCCTCTTTGACACTATTCACCACCCCAATGGAGGAGGCAAAGTGGTGGCAAATTTGTCACACATGAATAGTAAGTGGCAAATTTGTCTCCTCACTATTCATGGGAGGCAAATCTCTTTTGTGTATTTTTAATGTGTTTTTTTTTTGTTAATGTAATAATAAACTATTTTAGTGATATATTTTTATGTGATATATTTTTTTTTATGAGATACTTTTTTGTGATATGTTTTTTAGTTATTACGAATTTTAATACAAAATACAAAATACAAAAATACAAATTGAACATTAATACCACAATTTTAATACAAAACGACAAATTACATAATACAAAATACAAAATACAATAAACAACTTAAATATAAATTAGACATTAATACATCGAAATTTAATGATATCAATGTCTTAGAGAGATCATTCTTGAAGCTGTTGCTGATTATGAACTTTGGATATGGCATGCATATTTTGGTTTGCCGGGATCAAATAATGATATCAATGTCTTAGAGAGATCTCATCTTTTCTCTAACCTAACCAGAGGCATTTCTCCCCCTGCACATTATTTTAGCATTGCGTTATGTTTTTTATTTGCATTGTGGTGTATTATATTTCTTATTTTCTTTAGTATTACTATGTAATTGTGACGTGTTATGTTATTGTATTTTAGTATTTTTTTATTATGAATCGTTGTTTTTTATTCTTTATTTAAAAATAAAAAATTTCAATTTATTTAATTTTTAAATATTTAAATAAAAATATCTATTATAATTTTAATTATATACAAATATAAAAAAATTAAATGATTATGTGGTTAAATTGAGAATATTCTAAGGGAATATTCTTTTTTGAGTAAGGATTTGAGTTTGATGGTTGGGGATGGTTTTAAAATGGAAGGCAAATTTGGGGGTAGGAGCCAAATTTGCCTACCCACCATTGGGAATGCTCTAAACTATAATTAACCTTTAACGAATTATGTTTGAAAGCCCATTCTGGTGAAATTTTGGCTTTCCAACCCTAAATTGATGAATTTTGAAAGAGACTCCAAATTAGTTTTTCTCCATGGACATTAGGACTTGTTGGATGTCAAGTAAAATACCAAATTCGTCCTTGACCTATTAAACTTTTTTTTGTTTTGATCCTAATAGTATTTTTTCCCTTTTCATCCCTGAAGTAACTATTCCTTATAACTTGACGAAGTCATCTTTTCGTCTACTTACAATCTGGTTGTCCGTTAAATGACGTTGATGACTAAGGATCCTTATCGGCTAAAACAATTCATGCACAGAAGACTTCGATAAATGTTGAAGCTCACAAAATCGAACGATTGTAGCCCTATTGTTCCCAGATCAAATCACAATACCTATTACAAAAGGTGAGAGCTTTTAATTTTAATCTTCTTTGTTTAATTTTATTATGCGTAAGTTAAAATTTCTAAAGTTGAAATTAGTGTTTATAATTCTTGAAGTTCTTTGTTTTGAATCAGTTTAATGGCTTCTTCACCTTCATCCCGTACTAGAGAAACACACAATAATCGACTCAATGGAGAAATCATCAAGTTTCGCAATGAGTGGTGCAAATCTATATATATTAAAAGCTGAGGCGGAGGGATATGGATTCGCCACGTGGACATTTTTTTGCTAAAGATTGCTTTTGGTGAAACCATGTCATCACCACCTTAAATTCTAAGTGGCTTTTGATATTCTTTTTATAAGCTAATAATATTAGTTAAAGATATTAGTTATTAGGAAAAAATGCAAGAAAAGTACCTGAACTATTGGGGTTGTTTGGATTTAGTAACTTATCTCTTTTTTGACCCATGAAAAATACCTTAACTTTTTTTTTTATGCAGCGGAGGTACCTATTGCTAACGCTGTTTGAATTTGGCCGTTAAGTTATCATGTGTCATGCACATGACTTCTTTTTTAAGGACAAAGAGGTCAAAACATAAATTGTTAGTCCTTACAAGTATTCTTTTTGTTTTCATTAGTCCTTAATATATTAAATGTTTTCCTATTAGTCCTTAGTAGTATTTGTTATTTTCATTATAGCCATTAAGCTTTGTTTCTTCGTTAAAAAAAAGTAGCCAGCACAATATCATTGCCAGCACCGCCACCCACCACCACCGCTCCGCCACCCACCACCATCGCTGCCACCCACCATAGTCAAAACTAACAGTCCCAAATCAGAAATTAACAAAACCCAGATTTATGGTTTGGAAAAGCCACGAGGAGAATAAATGAAGAATTAACATTTCTCCCAAGCTTTTCTCAATCTCTCTCCCCTGTTCTCTAACTCTATCTCAATCTCTTCAATCTCTCTCTAATTTCCCTGCTATCTCTCTTCTTTTCTCCCATTCTACGATTCTGGTTACATTTCTCACCCAGAAACAATGAAGAATCAATTGATTTACCCCCAATTTTGATACCCAGTTCATAACACAAACCCAGAAACACCATGAAATACTCCTGCATCATTGTTATTGCCGACGAAATTGAACTTCCAAAATTCGGATCTAAGAAGTCGAACACAATCGTGTCCCATTTTTATTTTCGATTTTTGAACCTCCAATATTCTCACCCAAACTCTCGATTTCAGATCTAAGAAGTCGAATAATTAAAATCAAAAGGGGTGGCGAGATTTAGAGAAAGAATGGGGGAGACGAGATTTATGGGACGAAGAGAGAGGAATGGAGATGGATTTGTGGGTAGAAGATGAAGAGAGGAGCAAGTAGTTTGGATTTGGGTGTTGAGACTGGGAAGTAAAGGGAGGGGAATGGGGTTATGTGAAACTAATTATTTTTTATCATAGCCCCTTTCTCTTTATGAAATCCTCTTACACTTGAACTTCCGCTTTTACCCTTCAAAATAGGTCACGTGAGCAGTCACAAGCGTGGATAACGGCAGAAACTGGACGGCGTTAGCAATAGGTACCTCCGCTGCACACAAAAAAAGTTAAGGTATTTTTCATGGGTCAAAAAAGAGATAAGTTACTAAATCCAAACAACTCCAATAGTTCAGGTACTTTTCTTGCATTTTTCCTAGTAATTATATAGGTTAATTATTACTATTAATAGTATTAGTTAACCATAATAGTTACTATATATAAGTTAACTGTTACTATTAATAATATTAGTTAACCATAATAGTTACTATTTAAGTTAACTATTACTATTAATAGTATTAGTTAACCATAATAGTTACTCCCTCCGTCCCAGACTAAGAGTCCTACTTTCTATTTTGGTACATCCCAGACTAAGAGTCCTATTCCTAAAATGGCAAATAATCTTTACTATTCACCCCACTCATTCTCTCTCCTATTTTACTTTTATACTCACAACATCAATCAATTTACTATTCTCTCCCACTCATTCTCTCTCCTACTTTACTTTTACACTCACAATATTTACATCACTTCCAATATTTATTAATAAACGTGCAAATGAGGGGTAGGACTCTTAGTCCGGGTCGGAGGGAATACTATATAAGTTAACTATTACTATTAATAGTATTCGTTAACCATAATAGTTACTATATAAGTTAACTATTATTATTAGTAGTATTAGTTAACAATGATAGTTACTATATAAATTAACTATTACTATTAGTAGTATTAGTTAACAATGATAGTTACTATAAAAGTTAACTATTACCATTAATAGTATTAGTTAACTATTATAGTTACTATAATATATAAGTTAACTAATACTATGAATAACATTAGTTAATCATAATAGTTACTATATAAGTTAACTTTTATTATTAATATTAATAGTTAATTATAATAATTATTATATATATATTAACAATTATTATTTATAATATTAATTAATCAAATATTACGTCTCATGAAGCGATGTCAGCATTGCCCTTACAACTAAGGGGATATTTATTTTTCTCATTCTTAGCTAATAATATTAGCTAATTTTATTAGTATCTATATAGGATACTACTATCTTTAATTTATTATTTGAAAATACTATAAAAGACTAATTCTACTTATAGTCTTCTTCTATAGATGCAATACTCATATATATAATCTAGAATAGAAAATTGAAAGGTAAAAAATTAATACTAAATTTATTGTGAGCAATCATGTATTCATTAATAATTAATTTTAATATATTATTAAATTTTGAAGGTTTCCAATAGTCATATAGATAATCCACAACACTAAATTAACAAAATCAAACTATTATGACTTAAGCAATTACCACTTCAGTTACAATTATAGGTCATAGAATTTCAAAGGTTGAGAACATGTTAAAGATCATGAAATTTACATCGAATGTATAACAATATCTTCAACGAATGAACCACTAAAGTTTACGTTCATCTAAAAATAAACCAAATATGGTATATTGACTAATCTCTACACATAAATGAATGGTCTCATTAATTTTTGATAAACGGCTTAAACTTTATCGAAAAGATTCTTGATTGTTCGCTCTCCTCATACTTCAACGTTATTGGCTTGCAAGTTAACCCCAATTTTTTATACTGAAATTCAAATAGATAACTTTTCAAATGCATTGGTAAAATTGTCATTTGTTAGGTGTATCTCATTTTCTTTTTGAACTCAATATCTAAGAAAAGTAGTTTACTACTTTGTCATCCCATTCCTTTATTTATGTGCTCCCAATCCATTACCGTGCGGAGCACGAACTAAATTACTAGTGTAAGAAACGAGCAATTGTTTGAATATCAAAGTCTGTGAACAATCCACAAAGGTTGTACTTCAAGTGTGAGACTGAGAACTGCATCTTCTTTATTGATGTAGGAAGGTTCGTGGATCGTATCGACGAAGTTGCGGCAGGATTTTGCAATTTGGTCGTCCGGGCTCAGAATGGCTATTATGAGTACTTTTCGGAAAGGGAATTTCGCCACGAACAAGACTCATCACTTTGTCATGATGTACGATGCTTTTCGGGCATCCGAGACCGTTTAGGACTCGGAAATAGCCTTTTACTTTTTAAAACAATTATTTTTAATTTCGGATTTTATTTCCTTATTTCGTTTGGTTTAGGGTTTTGGTTTTTTAGTTGCCCTAAGGGTATTTAAACAGTTTTCTTATGTTGTAGTAGTCAGATTATTATTTTTATTCAAACAGTTTTCTCTTATTCTCTGGTGGATTCCATGTTTTATCTTTTTAGGGTTTATTGCTGGTAAATTTTTTTGTTTAGCGATTGCTATTCACGAATATTGCTTCTGTTCTGCATCATTTCTATAAGTTTTTGTATCTACACTTAGAAAAACACTGTATAATGTTTTAACTTTAAAAAAATAAAAGTACTTCAAACGTCAATGTTAATATCATATTATCGATATTAACGTTAAGAGTGTCAAGTTTTATGAGCTTTAACACTCAAACTGACATCTCTAAACACATAAGCTACTGACACTTTTTTAGTCTTGTAAACAGTACAAGTTTGAATATCAAAATGTGTTTATTTGACTTTTTAAGTTCTAGTTAAAAAACTTATAAAAAATCAACTTAAGAAAAAAATCATGTAAAAAACGGGTAATTTATAACATTAATACTAACAATTTGTAACATTAACACTAGCACTTTAAACAATGCCTTTTGTTTAAAACTTGAAAAATAAACTTGTAACTAGCATTGACAATACATATCATTAATACTGATAATTTATAACATTAGCATTGGTAGTTACAAAACAAAAGACATGCATTTATTTAAAACTAGAAAAAATAAATGTGTGACATTTATTATAGGACGGAAACAGTAAGGGGATACGACCTAGTTTAAACTTTCTTTTTGATTGAACCAAACCTCTCATCTAAAACACCTTTTTTCTGAAGCATAGAAAATTTTAATTTTATACTTTTGCGAAATATTTTTGGTTTAATTTTAGATTGGACAACACCAGATTGTCTGTTCATCAAGAACAACAAATACCCATTTGGCAACCTATCCCCTGTAGTCTGATCTTTTCAAAGAATGAGAATCCAGACATAGATATTCAATTCAAATGCCTCAGGCCAGAGAGCTAACACATACAGTATGTTAATACTAAAGCTTGATATACATTGTGGGTGCCCTCTCTATCACCTTAAGGTTTTAGAGGAGTTGGTTACTTAACATGGTATCAGAGCTCTTGGTTTGGCAAGGTCAAAGGTTCAAATCTTCCCGCTTGCATTTCTCCTAAAAATATTATAAATGGGTACGTATTGGCCCAATATATCACCTGCACCCCCCATTATATCCACGTATGCACGTGAGGGGGAGTGTTAATACTAAAGCTTGATATACATTGTGGGTGCCCTCTCTATCACCTTAAGGTTTTAGAGGAGTTGGTTACTTAACACAGTACTCCCTTTACCCTTATTTAAAAATAGGACATATTTATTTTGGGACGGACCAATAAAGAAAGTGCGAGTTATTATGAGACGGATGGAGTAAATGATTTAGTGCCTTCACAAGACAAAATCACACACTTGATTGTACTCGACTTATCACAACTCAAACTAGTATATGAGTACATAAGAATGACAGAGATAGTCATCTGGGTATGAATTACAACCTGAAAGCATCACCCAACCGATGAACTTCAGGCGAAAAACACGAATTCCATTTCAACAAAGAAATGTTAATCTATTTATCAGAGACGAATAGGGGGGGGGGGGGAATGAACTTTTATTAGATATATTATGTCACGGAAGACAATTCCGAAATTTGAACAAACAATAAAACAAAGTAAAAAATGACAATAAAATTTGAAGATCATAAGGATCTAGGAGGTTTCTCCAACAATGCAGAAAGAAAGACTTCATCTTTAGATTTTGGAGAAATAACCCACTTATGTTTCTTGTACCTGAACTGCAGAAACATGTACATGTAATCATCAAGATCCTTCCTGTTGCAGAAAAACCGATCAACCCATAACAATCCTCCCGGTCTCAACACTCTGTCCCAATCAAACAGAATAAAGTCCATCAGTTGGAGGTCAATCCAACCGTCCATGAATCCCGTTGTATGAATCATGTCCATCGTGTTATCAAAGAAAGGTAGCCGTTGATTTAGCGTCATGTAAAGTGGGACCAACCCTCTAAGTGCAATCATCTCGTTGAAAGGAGCCCCGAGGTTTAAAGCTGTTGATATGATTGTCACGTTATTTTCTCTCATCCGGGCTGCAAAAGTACCGGTTCCAACCCCATAATCTAGTCCGATCCGGATTTCCCCTGGCTTGATTGCTAAAACATCTGTAATCAAGAAATCTGACAAAAGAGAGGTTTTGTTGACCCATTTAAGTTTTTCTTTATCCATTTCAAAACAACCCGTGCATTTTGTATAACCCCGTTTAGGGTTCTTGCTCGCTAAGCACTCAAAGTTTCTGCACTGATAATTGCTCCACCTCACATTTTTACCATCTGGGATTCTCCATAACGACTCGTTTATGGGAAAAGGCTTTTGGTAGAGCTTTGATGCCCTTGTTAAGCATCGCCTTCTTGGCAAAGGATCACAGCCATTGATCAAAAGCTTTTGTGCAAGATTCCAATCATCTTTACAATACGACCCAATATCATAATCCATGTACTCTTCAAGCTCCTTCTTCATCAGCACACACGCATGACCTATCGTGGTGTAAATCTTCTCTGTCCCATATATATTAACCTTATTCCCCACCCTGTTTTCTTTCGGGGTTATGTACTTTCGAATCTCCTCAATCACGAATGCATTGATCAAAGGTTCCTCCTTAACCGTTTCATTTCCTTCAATCTTAGGCAATCGGATTTGCCTAAGAGAAATATGAGCACTATAAAGAGGCCGAATCACTTCATCCTCCAAATATTTCTTATACGCCAATCCTGAAATGTTCATCGTACCCAAATTCTTGTTCTTCTCCAATTGTTGTACAGCTGACTCGAGCTTATCCTGTAAATTCTCCATCTTGTTAAGAACTTCCCCCACCCGAGCATAAAGGGCTTTCATGTCAACGCCCTCGTTAACTTCATTAACATTAACGCCATAAACACGCTGGCAAATTTCTTCGTTGTTCAAGAAAAATCCAGCAGAGTAAAACCTAAATAAACTAGTCAAGCTTACAACAATGACAAGCCCTCCTAATACAATCTGAAGAATACCCATTACCCTCCCTAACCTACACTTTGGAAAACATGACCTCTTCATCCCTAACAAATTTCCACAAACCCTAAAATTAACCAACTCAAATCACAAGTCACAACAAACAATATCCAAAATTTCCCTAAATTAGCAGCCAAATCTAGCAAAATAACATTGAATCTAAAATGGGTAAAGCAGAATTAACAAGTGGGTATGATCCATAGTTAGAAATTAACAAATACCCAAATGGGGATTCAAACATTGACTAAAATCAAGAAAATAATTGGATTTTTTACCCGGCGATAATGTCAGGGAAATGAAGTTGAATTGAATGATCCAAGAAATAGAACTTTAGCTCAAATGCGATCTGAACTTGAATGAATTTGGGGGATAAATCATAACAAAATTGAGCTAAGACCTTGCTTAAAATTGATCTTAGTTCAGCTTTAGGGAGCAGGAAAATCGTGAATTGTAAGCTTTATTTAACACAAAATTCCAAGTTCATCACAAGTGGGATTAAACTTAACTTACTGAAAAACGCTTTCTTGACGGCGCCAATCTCGTGAAAAACCCCTTCCAAAATCACAAACGAAATTTTGACTTCCCATTCATGAAAGAGTGCTGAGTTCGTTATAGTTTTTTTTTTTTTTTTTTTTTTTTTAACTATGGAGAATTAACTAATTTGGGTTGATACTTGGTAGGTATTATTCAATACTCTCACCATCATCTCAAGTCAAGTCAGTGTGTGAACTAATGGTCGACTTAATTTATCTTTGATCAATAATTTTAAAAAAATGATTTTTTTTAATTGTATCATATGATTAATAATATTTTCAATAATAATAATAATAATTATTATTTAAATTATTTAAATTATTAGTCAAAGTTATCTTGAGACGGAGTGAGTATATGATTCCAGACTTTGTTTAGTAGTATTATAAGCAAAAAAATATACTCCCTCCGTCCCAATTTAAAGTTCTTTGATTTTGCACGGAGATTAAGAAAAAGTAAATGTTGCGAGTATAAAAAGTAAAGTGGGGAGAGAAAGTGGGAAGGAAGTTTTTGTTGTGAAAATGACAAGTGGGTCTCACTTTCCATTTTAGGTAATAAAACAAAGTAAGAACCTTAAATTGAGACAGACTAAAAAGAAAAGTAAAAACCTTAAAGCGGTACAAGGGAGGGAGTACAATTTTTTTGGGATGGAAATTTACTTGTTATGTAAGGTTTGGTATAAATTTAAGATTGAATAGGCGTTGACTTTGTAGAAATAAGGATGGTGGAGTGGTGGGTTAGGTTTCCGATGACTAGAGATCGGCTTCAATTGCGGGCAGATTTGAAATGATTCGACCGTTAAAGTTGCATTTGCTTAGTTTTGACTTTTAACATAATACCCAAAATTGAAAGTCCATAGATATGGTCAAACATGAGCCTGGTCTACCGGCAGGTAAACCCGGCCCGATGTCACTTGGGCCAACCCGGTCATTAAGCCCGCAGGACACCGGCTGGGCCAGGCCTACATATTTCTCATTCATTTGGGCCAGGGCTGATCCGTACCCAACCTAGTTGGCCCGGTATGATCACAAACCCGCAGCCCATACTTAACCTCTTATCTTATCGGCTACAACCTTTTAAGTATATAATCCAATATTTAAAATCATATCAAATAACCTTATCTCTCGTGAATATTATTTATCATGTCCACCCTTTTATCAGGTTACCAAACGACCCAATAATATATTACAGACTGAATATTGAATCTCGACTACACATCTCACAAAAGAAAAAATGTGGCTCGGATCAAAACACAAACAAACCGTGGTTAAATTTCACTAATTTTTAACTAAACATAACTGCAAAATTTCTTATTTCTAGGGCAGCGATTCCAAATTCACTGGAACATACTTTAACTGAACATGATTACAAGATTTCAAAAAAAAACTGAACATGATCACAAAGTTTATAATTTCTCACTTACATTTCAAGCAACTACTTGGGGTATATTTTGCAGAATATCATCGATTAATCGTCCTAAAGAAGTATAGGAAGATCCCCCATCCACAACCGCTTTCCTTGCCTTCTCACTCATCTCCTTCATCTTTTTTCTCACCGGATTTTCACCATCCATCAAGCTTTTTATGGCTTCCTCAATCACATCCGCCACCACCACCTCGCTCCGTCCAAGGCAGTAATCCATTTTCAACTCAACCGCCAATCCCAACTCCCTCACCAGATGAAATGCATTCGTCTGCTGTTCTGCATACAAAGGCCATGTCGCAACTGGCACACCGTACCACACGCTCTCCAAGGTGGAGTTCCACCCACAGTGCGATACGAACCCTCCGATCGCATCGTGGGCCAGAACTTCCACTTGGTGGGCCCACCCGCACACCATTCCCCTCTTCCCTATCCTATCCAAGAACCCCTCCGGCAGCGCCTCTTGGATGTTCTGATAATCGGTCGGCTTTTCGTGGGACCCTTTTGGTGGGGCCCGACGTACGGACCAAAGAAATCGGGCCCCACTCCTCTCAAGAGCCAGAGCTATCTGATCAAGCTGCGGACGATCAAAACACCCTGCACTCCCAAAGCAGAGGAAAACCACTGACGATGGAGGTTGATCATCAAGCCAAGTCATAACATCATCCCACTTTGACCCAGGCCGGCATGTTGACTTCTCCTCAACTCTGTGGTTGACCAGCGGTCCGACAGTATAAACAGGGGGCGGTGTCATCATCAAGGAGTTAATCGCATAAGGCTCGAGCTCAAGAAATGTGTTTATGATATATCCCTTAGTTTCTTTAAACCTTGTGCCATGGTAAAGATAACCATTATACCCTTCCTTGTCAAATACAACTGATGGCAATACATTTGATGGAAGTGAGTTTTTATACGTCGACACGGCCTGATCCGCATCCGATAGGGAAAACTCGGCAGCAATTCGTTGGTGTCGAACCGGGAGGTAAAGCATGAAGCCAAGAAAAGCAGCCCCAGATGTGAAGAACAAGTATGAAGGGACTTTCAACTTGTTAGCTACTTCTATCATAGAAGTACAGAACAAATCAATAACTAATCCAGCAATTCGGACCGTCTGATCTGATAGAATTTCAGTCATGATGGCGTGTTCTATAAAGGATTTATGGCTTTGGATATAATCAGACCAGAATTTGACAGGGGACATTGGTGAAGAGGGTGGGTCAACGGGAGGGATGTTGATGAATCTGATAGTTGGTGTATCAGATGTAGGTGGGTGTATATCAGGAGCAGCAAATGGTGGATTAATAACAAGGATTGTGATTGACAAACGATCATCTCTAGCAAGTAAGATTTTTGCAAACTCGATCGCTGATAAACTGTGACCGGCCCCTGGTGCAGGTATCAACACTAGATCTGCCTTCTTCTTCTTCATGGTTAGCTTCTACCTAATCAATTACAGTGTATATATATTCTTTATATCTATATCTGATATTATAATCAGATTCTTGCTTACTCAACTTTGCACCAAACTGAGAGGATAATGCTCACTCCCTCAACTCAATCACAGCCTCACATTTTTCTTCGGCAAAAGGGCACAGAAATAGTACAATAATAGGATAAGGTCAGTATCATACCAGCTGTTGCTGAATGATAGCTGCTTCTTCCTACTCCCCCGTCCCACTCTCCCATTTATACGGAGATTAAAAAATAGTTGGAAGTTAAGTAAGGTGGTGTTTGATGTATTAAGCACTTGATGCTTGATGCTTAATGGATTGCAAGGTATAATTTGGAGGTAAGGTGCCTTGATAACATTGAGCTCTACATGTTGAAAGTTCTATGAGGCTCTTATTGGTTAAGCAATGATTTTGATTCTCAATCATTAAGAGCCTCACGTAACATCCAACATCTATATCTCAATGTCATCAAAGGCAACCTACCTCCAAAATATACCTTGCAATCTATTAAGCATCAAGCATTAAGTGCTTAATACATCAAACACCACCTAAGTGTTGTGAGTATGAAAAGTAAAATAGGAGAGAGAATGTAGGGTAGGGAATAGTAAGTGGGTTGGTGTTATGAGTATAAAAGTAAAGTAGGAGAGAGAATGAGTGAGATGAACAGTAAATTTATTTTTTTGTCATTTTAGGAAGTGGATATATACTCTGGGAAAGACTAAAAAGGATAGGTGGACATATACTCTGGGACGGAAGGAGTATTATAAAGAAGGTTGGCCACATGACTAGTTACTTTTTTAACAATTCCGTTACATTTTTAACGAAATTGTTGACGGACTTAGAGGCTTTCTTGTTTATTGTTTTCTTATAAATTTCTTATTCCATATCACTTCTTTTCTGTACCATGGTCTAAATATGAAGGTGACATAGTACTTACAAAAGCTACTTTCACTGAAAGTTTTTATTTCATTAGAAATATAACTAACAATTTATTCATGCACACTTACTTTAACTGAACATTTAACATAACTGCAAACTTCATTATCAGGTCCAGTTGAACTTGAAGCTTAAATTTCTTGTATATTTCCCAGAATATCTTCGATTAATCGTCCTAAAGAATTATACGACGATCCCCCATGCATGACCGCCTTCCGGCTCTTCTCGCTCATCTCCGTCACCCTCTTTCTCACCGGGTTTTCAACATCCATCCGGCGGTTTATAGCTTTCTCTATCACATCTGCCATCACTACCTCCTCACTTCCAAGGCGATAATCCAGTTTCAACTCAACAGCCAATCCCAACTCCCGAACAAGCTCATTCATCTGTTGTTCTGCATACATGGGCCAAGTTGCAATGGGAACACCGTACCACACGCTTTCCAAGATGGAGTTCCACCCACAGTGCGATACGAACCCTCCAATCGCACAGTGGGCAAGAACTTCCACTTGTGGGACCCACCCGCACACCGTTCCCCTCTTCCCTATCCTTTCTGAGAATCCCTCTGGCAATGCCTCTTGGATGTTTTGGTAGTCGGTGGGCAACTCGTGGGACCCTTTTGGTGGGGCCCGACGTATGGACCAAAGAAATCGAGTCCCGCTGCTTTCAAGAGCCATAGCGATTTGATCAAGCTGTGGTCGATCAAAACTTCCTTCACTCCCGAAGCACAAGAAAACAACCAACAATGGAGGTTGATCATCGAGCCAAGCCATAATCTCATCCCATCTTGACCGCCCTGTCCCGCCTGTTGACTTCCCTTTGACTTTTAGCAGCGGTCCAACAGCGTAAACAGGGGGTGGTCTCATCATCAAGGAGTTTATAGCATGAGGCTCAAGCTCAGCAAACGTATTTACGATGAACCCCTTGGTTTCTTTGAACTTTTTCCCATGGTAAAGCCAACAAGCGTACCCTTCCTCGTCGAATACAACCGATGGCAATACATTAGATGGAAGTGGAACCGGGTTTGCATATGTAGATATGACCAAATCCGGGTCGGACAAATCAAATGTAGCTTTATTTTGATCATGTCGGATCGGGAGATGCAACATGAAACCACGAAAAGCAACCCCGGATGCGAAGAAAAGGTACGAGGGGACCTTGAACTTATGAGCTATGTCAACCATGGAAGAACAGAACAAATCAACAACAATTCCAGCAAACTGGACCGACTCGTCCGAGATGATCTGAGTCATGATGGCCTGTTCTACACCCGGCTTATGGCCTTCGATGTAATCAGAAATGTACTTTTCCTGGCACTTTGATATATAGGGTGGATCGACCCAGGGGATGTTGATGTATCTGATACGTGTATTATCAGAGGCAGCAGCAGATGACTCTGTTTCAGGAGGAGCAGATGTTGGAGTGATAACAATGATTGTGACTGACAACCGATCATTTCGAGCGAGCAAGCTTTTCGCAAACTCAGTCGTCGATACAATGTGGCCGATATCTGGTATGGGTACAAACACTAACTCTGCCTTCTTCATTATTAGGCTTGCTCCTAACTGTGTATCTTCAATATCTGTATCTATATATCTGTATGTATATCTTAGTCTTATATTCAATCTATAGATATAGTAAGAAGATGGGTGAATGGTACTAAAATTGCTTACAGAATAACAGGTGCAAGATGAAAAGGGGAGAGGGGAGAGAATTAGAGGAAAAATGAAAGAGAGCCCAAGATGTATACAGTATAGTTAAGGCCTCCACCAAATACGGTGACGTTTCCTTTTATCAAGCATCAGGTGCCATATAATTTCTATCAATCAGATTCTTGCTTAGTCAACTTGACACTAACCACAAAGAGGATAATACTCCCTCCCACATTTATGATTTATAGCCTCACATTCCCTTTTTTTTAATAGAAAAAAAATCACAAATATTTTTGCTATTCATTTTCAAAATTTAGTTTTGCAAAAATATAATAAACTAAAAAAATTGCAAAAAAATCATTTAGGGACAGTTTTTTTATGTAAAAGTTTCAAACAATCATTTATTTTGAGGAAAATGGTAATTCAATTTAGGAGTGAGGAGTAATTCATAATGCATACTCCCTCCGTCCCAAACAAAGTGAGACTTTTGGTCAACTTGATTGCACCTTGACAATTAATTTGAAGAATAAATAATGATCGTAATGAAAATTTAAAAATTGTTATTGCATCATGATTCATAATATTTTCAATAACAATTTTCAGATATTAAATATGATAATTATTTTTTATTTAAATTATTAGTCAAAGTGTAATCAGGTTTGACTAAAAATCCCACTTTGTCTGGGAAGGAGGGAGTATACTTGAACACTATCCCTAGCACATGTCATGACTAAACATGTGTGCCAAACAAATCCATTAGTACATGAACATGAAACTGCTGTTGCGGGCAGCTCATTTTTGCGCTACAGCAGAGGTTCGATCTATTTGCATCCCCTTTTTTTCGAATTGTGATGAGCCCACGCCTTGCGAACCGGGCTCCGAATTATGAACCGGGCCCAACCGGCCCATCTTATGAATAACCCAAGCCATGCTCACTATGAGCCCCGAAGTCGAACTGGCTCCCCCGAGCTCATGTCTACAAGGTCACTCTCCCCGCTCACCTAGAGGGCGCCAGACCAGACGACGAGCCCCTAGGCTCCCGCCACGAGCTCCCTCACCCCGAGCTCCCCATCAACGAGGTCACCACCTCGGCGAGCTCGGTAACGTGTTAGAGAGACAAGCCATACTATAGCATTAAATGCCCGATGGTCTCCTCTGACGTACCTGCTCCATTCCGTACGACGTCCGTCCAATCACGACATCTGGTGGTTACCTACTGTCACATCCAGAATGCTAACCAACCAGGAGCTAACACGTGTCTAGGGCGGACCAAGTCTTTATCCGGACAAGAGAATGGACCGCCAAGGTATTCCAGACATATATAATACCTCATTCTCTCTCATCAGGTATTACGCCTTAACCTACACACACTAAGCACACATAGAGAACCCTAATTCTCTTACAAGGCATTCCACGCCTTGTTCTTAGCCTTCATTGAGATCTTACTCTCACACCCGAGGGTCTAAGCTGGGATCAAACCCATCTTTGACCTTAACGGTGTTGTTGGTTGTGTTGTGATCGTAGGAATACAGGTACAAATCCAGATATCCATCCAACCCATTGTGACCCAAATTCCGTTGCGACATCAAGTTGTATGGTTGAGATTGAACTGGATTCACAAAGTGATCACAGACACTAATAATACGGAATTATTCTGGACAGCACATCCCACAAAAAGACATGTCGTATAGCCCCCCATCCCCTCACCCACCCTACCCCCCAAATGTTGGTGATTTTAGTGTCATCAGCTATTTTATGTAATTGTGATTTACTAGAGACCAATGCGATTTCATATTAGGCTCGGATACGAGTAAGGGAAAGTGTGGAGTACACACTCGTTTTAGTTAATATGTTTTCGACCACGATAAAGAAGCAGGGGTCAAGGGGGCTGCGCCCCTTGTTGGGGTCCCGCTCCCAAGTGAGCGGGCGGGGGTCGAGGGGAAGCCGCCCCTCGCTGGGGTCTGGGAGCGACCCCAACGGGTTGAAATAATTTATTCGGAAAGTGGATTATACACGATTGATTCAGTCAAATATCCAGGATTATCATCTCACCAAAACCCTATTTCTAACACCAAAGCTCCAAAGACAGATGTAGCTCGGTCAGAACCACCGCGTGCAGCTGGGCATCAGCGGTTCCAAGTTAACATGTACATGCACTCTTACTTTAAAATGAACATAACTGCAAACTTTATTGTTTCCGGTGACCGGAATATGCAAAACAGGATGACAAGCCAAAAGAAATTTGAATGATGAAAAGAAAAGGAATAAGCCATCGAAGGCATACTTGAAGCAAACAGATTGGCAAAACGGTGCTAAAGAGGTAAGTTCACATCCACTGACTGCTTAATGGAATGCAAACTTAATTCTCTAATTAATGTATGTTACTCAGCAGATCTTCGATAAATCGTCCTACGAAATCATAAGAAGAGCCACCATCTGCCACTGTCCTCCTGCTCTCTTCACTCATCTTCTTAACCTTATCCCTCACCGGATTGTCAGCTTTCATCAGGCACGTTATAGCTCTCTCGATCAAATCCGCCATAACCACCCGATCTTCAGTACTGGCACGGTAGTCCATTTTCAAGTCAACACCCAATCCCAACTCCTCCACAAGCTGAAACGCATTTATCTGCTGTTCAGCAGACATGGGCCAGGTTGCAATTGGAACTCCGTGCCATACACTCTCCAAGATAGAGTTCCACCCGCAGTGCGATACAAACCCTCCGATCGCTTGATGGGCCAGAACTTCCACTTGTGGGACCCAACCACATATCTTTCCTCTCTTCTCTGTCCGATCCAAGAACCCCATCGGGAGAGGCACTTCCTCAACATTCTGATACTCTGTTGGCCTCTCGAACGACCCCTTTGGTGGGGGCCGACGGATGGACCATAAGAATCTTTGATGACTGCCTTCAAGTGCAATAGCAATCTGCTCCAGCTGGTTACTGTCAAAACAACCTCCTGTACCAAAGCACAGAAACACAACCGAAGATGGAGGCTGATTATCCAGCCAAGCAACAATCTCATCATTCCATATTGAATGTTCTTTAACACTACTGAGATAAAGCAGCGGTCCAACAGGATATATTGGTATTGGTGGGTTTGACATCATTAGGGACTTGATGGCATGGGGCTCGAGCTCAGCAAATGTGTTGATGATAAATCCGTTGGTTTCTTTGAACCTCATAGCATGATGAAGGGAGTCCGTGTACCCATCCTTGTCAAATGCAAAATCGGGCAGAACATTCATAGGAACAGGATTTATGTAAGCAGGTACAAAAAACGGAACATCAGCTGGGTCAAAGTGGTCAACACCAACTTGTTCATGATGGACTTGGAGAGAGAGCATAAAACCAAGAAAAGCTGCGGTGAAAGCAGAGTAGATGTAGGAAGGGACGTTAAGTTTGTGGGCGACATCAATGATTGAAGTGCAGAAAAAATCAAGCACGATCCCAGCAAGTTGGACAGAATCATCAGACAGTATCTTAGTCACAATGATCTCTTCAACCTGGGACTTGTTGCCTTCAATGAAGTAAGACAGCAACTTCTCGGGGGATTTTGATGAAACGGGTGACTCAAACTCAACACTAGGGATGGTTATGCATCTCATTCTTGTATCAAAGGCGGCAATTGACTGTATCTTTGCAGATGTTTCGGAAAAAGAACCAGGTGGAGAGATAAAAAGGATTGTAATTGACAAATGTTCATTTCTATTAAGCAAGCACTTTGCAAACTCTGTTGTTGAGACAAAGTGACTAAGACCGGGTATAGGTACAAACACTAGCTCTGTCTTCTTCCTCATATTAGAGTTTTAGAGAGAGTGTGTGTGTGTGTGTGTGTGTGGATATATCATACATTTAATACCGGCAGGCAACAACTGAGGAAGAGATAAGGGACCTGCATCACGGTTCAAATAAGATAAGATACAACTCATGTTACTCTAGAAGTTATCTCACATCGATAAAATATAACTCATGTTACTAAACAGTCGGACTGCCTGAATACACCCAGCCCGGACCCAAATGAAGAGGGGGAAGTCAATTACTAATGTTTTTGTATATGATGAAGATCATATCGAAATGAGACATGAAACCAAATTGTTTTGTTCAACCCATGCATTTTGATTAAATATAGTATAGTATTTCCTGTGCTTTTCCAACGCTGGACTCTTTTATTGATAAATGTGTTCTAGAATTTTGAACATCATTGATATTTGTATTGTCTTGAATTGAATCTGATTTGAATTCCAATATCAATCTCATCAAAACAAACTTACATCACCCTTTTAACACTACCAATTTTTACCATTAGAAAAATAAACATTATGTGAGCCGCGCATTCCCTAGTTTGAAATAAGACTACGGGTGGCAAAATGGGTGTTTATGTTACCCAATGGGTGTTATCCACTGAAAATATCATGCATTAAACTATTGTACATGATACAATGTATAACAGTTCAAAGCATAATACAGTTACCGATTTTCAAATAAAATGGTGTGGAAATCGGAACACGCCAACTGAATCAAAGATCAATCATCCTATAATTACTTACTTTGTTCCTCATCCAATTGTCAACGTCCCTTCGACTTTCTAGAAACATCATGTATAGACTAAAGAAAGGATTAACTTTGTTAAATTGCCGATTCCCATGACAAGGCATCAAAAAATTAGAGGAGTTATTTTCATCATGTCATTTGAATACCAGACAGATTTCCAGGTGTTTTCTTTTAGCAGATTGAGGCATTTGGAGGGATACCTGGAAATGAAGTGATCAACCGATCATGATACAATCAGCCATGCTGGAGAAATCACTTGAAAATGTCAGCTTCTATGAACTGAGAGCCCCTTGTTACAGCAGTATATAATCCACGCCGTGGTCTGCTGTGTTTATTCATCCTTGATTCACAAAATCCCTGAAACATCAAAAAGTTAGTTGAAAGCACTTGTAATTAGCACATAGAATTTGTTTATACTACTGCTCAGTAACATCATAAATAATTTAGTCTCTCTTTAATCAAATTGGTAAAACAAAACAGCTAGAGAAGTAAGTTCACGTCGATGAGTGCTTCAAAACGTGCATATTTAAGTGAACAACGAATGAAACAAACTGCATTGATACATAAATATGTATTCCTTTAAACTACTGCTCAGTAACATCATAAATAATTTAGTCACACTGAAACTCTTTTATTGAATTGTTAAAACAGAACAGCTAGGGAAGTAAGTTCATAGACGATGAGTGCAATGCATATTAAGTCAACAACGTACGAAACAAACTTCATTGACACACTGAAACTAAGATGCCATTGTAGACACTTGACCATGGAATTTACTTATTCTCCAGAAACGGATAAAAAGTTCAAACTAGCTTATACTTTGATGTTTTTCAGCAAATCTTGAATGAATTGTTGTAAAGAAGCAGAGGAAGATCCCCCATCTCCCACTGCCTTCCTGCTCTTCTCCTTCATCTCCCTCGCCCTGATCCGAACGGAATTGTCATCCTCCAACAAGGACTTTATAGCACTTTCTATCACATCTGCCATTACCACCTCCCCACTACCAATGCGGTAATCCAATTTCAGATCAACAGCCAACCCCAACTCTCGCACAAGCTCAAAAGCATTTATCTGTTGTTCTGAAAAGAAAGGCCAAGCAGCAATAGGAACGCCATACCATAGGCTCTCTAAAATAGAGTTCCACCCACAGTGTGATACAAACCCTCCGATTGCTGGGTGGTCGAGAACTTGCACCTGTGGGACCCAACCACACACCATTCCCCTCTTCTCTGTCCGTTCCAAGAAACCCACTGGAAGAGGTACCTCCAGAATATTCTCGTACTCAATTGGCATATCGAGCGAATCCTTTGGTGAAGGCCGTCGGATTGACCAAAGGAATCGTTTATGACTGCCTTCAAGTGCAATAGCAATTTGCTCGAGCTGGGCAGCATCAAAACTTGCTCTACTCCCAAAGCACAAGAAAACCACTGATGATGGAGGTTGATCATTTAGCCAAGTCACGATCTCATCCCACTTTGAGTTTTGTTTAACACTGAGATCGAGCAGTGGTCCAACAGGGTAAATTGTTTGAGGTGTTGTCATCAGGGAGCCAATTGCGTGTGGCTCAAGGTCAGCAAACGAGTTGATGATAAATCCCTTGGTTTGCTTGAACCTTGTACCATGATAACAGAAGGCCTCATATCCATACTTGTCAAATGCGAAATCCGGGACAACGTTCATAGGAACAGGATTCGCATATGTCGGTACTATCGCATGAGCATCAGATGGATTAAAGTGATGTGCTCCAACTTGGGTGTGATGGACAGGGAGGTAGAGCATAAAACCCAGAAAGGCTGCAGTAGAAGTGAAGAAGACGTAGGCAGGGATGTTGAGTTTGTGGGCAAAATCAATCATTGAAGAGCAGAATAAATCAACAACAATCCCAGTAAGTTGCACTGAATCATCTGACAGAATCTGAGTCAGAATAGCTTCTTCAACCTGGAGTTTATTTTCCTCCATGTAGTCAGAAAGCAACTTTTCGGGGCACTCGAATAAAAAGGGTGGTTCAGACTCAACAGAGATGGTGATACATCTGCATCTGATTCGGTCAATTGACTCTATATTTGCTTCTATTTCAGGAACAGCAACAGGGGGACAAATAACTATGATTGTAATTGACAAACGTTCATCTCTATCTAGCAAGCATTTTGCAAACTGTGTCATTGGTACAAAGTGACTAATACCTGGGGAAGGGATAAGCACTAGCTCTGCTTTCTTCATCATTACCAAACTGCTAACAAGAGTTTGTGTGTGTGTAAGTGTGTGTGTGTATGAAGAGAGATTACTAGATCATACAACTCAGGCAAGAACAGATAACAATATATATACACACATATACTCCTTCCGTCCCACCTCACCTGAGACCTGAGAGGTGGGCACAATAACTAAGAAAAATATATTGTAGAAAATGAAGAAAGAGAATTTCCGTCCCACCTCACCTGAGACCTAAGAAGTGAGCACAATAACTATGGAAAATATATTGTAGAAAATAAAGAAAGAGAATGAGTGGGGTTAATTGTAAGTCTAAATCATCTTGATAAGCACATGGACAGCTGCTACCGACATGGCTTCCCCATCACACGCAGAACTCGTTTATTGATAATAAATGTGTTCTAGAATTTTGAACATCATTGATACTCCCTCCGTTCCTTATTATTTGTCACTTTAGCCACAATTTACTATCTCTCTATTTTTCCATAATTGCCCTTTCTCTCACATCTTTAATAGTTACTATCTTATTAAAAACAAATGGAATATGAAAAGTTCTCTTTAAAGACAAAGGGTAATTAAGTCTAACTAAAATATAACTACAAAAAGTGACAAATATTTAGGAACAAATTTAAATCTCTAAAAAGACAAATAATAAGGAACGGAGGGAGTATTTGTATTGTCTTGAATTGAATCTGATTTGAATTCCAATAGTATCAATCTCATTTTGAATTTCAATTCAAATTGAATTTTTAACTTTGAAAACCTATTTTTGCATTGGTATTTGTATTCCCCCTTCTTTTCTGTTTTCATTACCACTTCTTTTGAAGCGACATTTACTATTTTCTACCTCACTTTATCTCTCTATCCAACTATCTATACTCATAACCAGTGGCGGATCTACACTAAAAAATTTGGTGTTGCCTATTTTGTGCGAGAAAAAAAAATACCGTGAAACTAAAATGAACGGGGTTCGGGGGCAGCGCCCCCGAATTTTTTTTTAGTGTTCTCTGGTATTAGTGCTTCTTAAAGGCGAAAGTTACCCTTCAAGTGTGACAACTCAAAAAGGAATATCAACCTTCAACCTTTTCAAGTGGGACGGAGGTAGTAAAATACTTAGGCAATTTACCCTAAGTAAAATTTTGGGAATTATTGGAAAAGATCGATGCTCCATTCTAAAAATAGCTAGTAAAAAAAAAAATCATTCACACAATAATAGTTGATAAATCGACAAAATAGAAATGAAAATGATGAGCAAATTTAAAAACATAAGTGGTCAAGATTTTTATTTATTTATTTATTTATTTATTTATTTATTTATTTATTTTTTTGAATTTGAACAAGAAAGCTTATGTCATGAACAACTACAAAATTTTATATTAATGTCAGTTAAAGTGATGGTTAAGATTTTTTTTAACTTTTTTTTGTTACATTGATGTTTTTAAAAAGAAAAACATAGTAGAGAGAAAAAATATTTTTAAGTGGTATCAAAAGAATTTTACAAAAACTTTGAAGAAAGCTCACCTATTAGAGTTTTTTTTAAAAAAATTGGAAACTATTTGTAACTAGTGGGAGTTGAACCCATGTCACTTGGCAAAAAAACTAACATCTCAACCAACTAAGTTACCTAAAGATTATGTAGTCTAGGCGCACAGTTATGAACTTATTTACTCAAAATGCAAAAAAAAAAAAAAAAAAAAAAATTTTTTTTTTTTTTTTTACCATTGCCTGGGCAATGGTAGGCACACTACAAGATCCGCCCCTGCTCATAACACATCACATTTTTTCACTTTTTCCTCAAATTCCGTGCACAACCTAATTTTTGCAATTTAAAATAAGACAGAGAGAGTACGTAGTCCTGACTTTGTTAGTATTATAAACAAAAATATAGTACTCAATCTGTCTCGCTTTAAGCTTCTTACTTTCTTTTTTGGTTTGTCTCAATTTAAGGTTCTTAGTTTACTTTATTACCTAAAATGGAAAGTGAGACCCACTTGTTATTATCACAACAAAAACTCCATACCCACTTTCTCTCTCCTATTTTACTTTTTATACTCACAACATTTACTTTTTCTTAAACCCACACAAGTAAAAACATTAATTTGGGATGGACGGAGTACAATTTTTTGGGATGGAAATTTACTTGTTAATATAAGGTTTGGTACTCCCTCCGGTCCAAAATAATTGTCACTTTTGGACCAAAATTTTGGTCCAAAATAATTGTCACTTTTGAGCTAAATATCCTTGTTACCCTTGCATTGAAACTTGTTATGGTTTATTAATTGCCATAGTGTGAGACATTAATGTAGGAAAAATGATTACTTAGTAGGGGTAGAATTGACACTTTTGTCATTAAATTATGATAATCATTGTATTTTTTAAGAATTGTGCAAATGCTAAAAAAAAACGGTTATTTTGGATCGGAAAGAGTATAAATTTAAGATTGAATAGGCGTTGACTTTATAGAAATAAGGATGGTGGAGTGGTGGGTTAGGTTTCCGATGACTAGAGATCGGCTTGAATTGCGGGCAGATTTGAAATGATTCGACCTTTAAAGTTGCATTTGCTATTTCTAACTACTCTTCTGTTAAACTTTTTACTAGGAGTAAATTTCTCTCTCAAAGGGAGCATTACTTTCTTCAAGCATTCAAGCCAAATCTGACATTATCCCCTCAACCCCCTGTCCAATCAATTAACTCCCCTTCATCCCACCCCGTTTCTCACCACAAACTCAGCCAACCACCTCAACTACCAAGTCAACCAACTAGGGATGGCAACGGGGCGGATACGGAGCGGGTTTGCTCATAACCAAACCGTCATGTTACCAAACCCACCCCGCCCCGTATGGTGTTGAACCTGTACCCCCGCCCCGTCCCGTATTCCATAAAAGCACAATTTTATGGATGAAATTAACATCATAAATTAACATTAGAAAATGAGAAAGACGTATCATATATACTGCAAGTAGAGATGAAACTAAAATCAGCAATAACCATCCACAATATGAAGGAGTGTATTAGGACATTACAGTAAATAGAAGCATGCTTTAGTATACGGGACGAGGTGGGGCGGTGACCCGCGGGTTGGGGTGTGTTACCAAACCCGCCCCGTAACCCGTCGGATTTTTAAAAATGGTTACCAAACTCGTCATATTGCGGAGCGGACTGTCCCGGATACGGATCGGGTTCGGACAAATTGCCATCCCTACAACCAACCATTAAACTATTAACACCACCACAAAAACTAACCTCTGCCACCTGCTCCCACCCATTTTCACCCAAACCACCAGGAGTTTTCAAAGCCTGCCAAATTTGACAACAAACCAAACAACCTTTTCACCCCAGACAAATCCCCACCATAATACCCCACAACCTTTTCTAAACATGGCATGCCTAAATAATCCACGCAAAATGGGATGGAGTGTAGACTCTACCTCTATGGATGGCATTCCTTCAGGCGAAGAAGGACCGCCATCAAACGAAAACCGCCCCCCCCCCCACCCCACTCCGAACCAAGATGAAAGATTAGGCATCATCACTCAAGTGCATGAAGAGGAAGACAATGGTCAAACAGTGAGAGATCTCAACGATAGCCTAATAGGCTACATGATTGACGAAAGGAACTTCAGTGTAAATCGCGTCCAAAATGCAGTGAAGCTGAACTGGATGCTACGGGGTCGGGTCCTACCCAATTTACCTCAAGAATTTATCAACCCAAATGCCCCCCGCCGTATGGCACAATATATAGGCCATGTAGTGGAAATAGACTCAGAACATTATGTCCCAACAAACATAAGGTTCACTAGAGTTAAAATCCGTATAAACCCTTTTGAACCTCTCATTCCAGGGTTTTATCTACCCATTGGAAACAATATTACTTGGATCACATGTCGATGTCGAGCTTGTGGACGCATTGGGCACACCTATCCATCATGCTCATTCCCAGTTGAAAGGCGCACTGCTGATATGCTCTGTCTAGTACAAAGGATTAGCCTACAATATGGACTTCGCATCAGAAGGGAACAGGGTACCCTAGATTCAAGACAATTTGAACCTAGGAATAGAGCATTCCTCCATCGACCACAGAGAAGACCAACCCGAATCATCCCAGATAACAAAAACCCAGATACTATAATACCACCATTATACCACTATAACTTTCCACCACCACCACCCCATCCATCCCAACAACCTACCGATTCAAACAACCAAGTCAAGCCTCTTCCTTCTTTACTGAGCCAAATGGAGGTAGTTGAAAGGAATAGTACAGGAAGCAAAAATAAGAAATTTATTGAAGTGCAAGTGGATGTCATAAAATCCTTCCATCCTAGTGGTTGGACCCTTGAAAACGAGAGACAACAAGAAAAGGTACTCCAAGATTTTCTGGCTAACAAGAATTTTCCTTACAATCCAGCCCCAAACAACTCCAACTTATCAAACTCAACTGGAAGAAAGGTAAATGAATTAGTGGACTTTCTCAACCAATTCAAGGTCCAAGCAAAAAACCAAAATGAAAAAGAAATCCTACCCACACTCTTTAGAAGAAACAGTTACCCCTTCTCCCCACTAGCCCAAGACCTTTACTTTCTCCAAGACCAAATCCCTTTCTCACAGGCCGATCCAACTCAACCTAACCCGAACCAACTGAACCACTCTCAATCGCCCCCCCCCCCCCCCACATACACACAAAGACAATAGCCTATGACACTCAGAACCTAAAAGCTTCATTTGAAAAACTCCTAGCCCAACACTATGAAGCCATTGCCCAATTGTCAAAAGGTCAAGAGCAGTCAAAAAAGAGGAAACATCCAACAAGAAAAGAACAAAACCGCAGGCATTTTGTAAGGATAAGAAGGAACAGACCTAAGGGAACTATTATCCGCGACTCGTCAAACTCCCCAAGAAATCGACCTCAACACAATCCTCACAATGATCATGCAAAAGGCAAAAGAAAAGCTAAAGTCTTAGAGGAGGACAATTGCGAGACCGGTAGTGTTCACAACCTTGAGCTATCATTCCCCCCAAAAGATCTACCAGCAACACCTACTACTCATTCAACAGACGAAGTTTCTGAAGAACCCCACACCACTTCAATGCAGAGACAACATATCCATCACATTAATGACAGCGGCCGAGCTAGAGGAAGTTTATCCAACCTAGAGCCAATGGAAAGTCTCCCCTACTTGGTTAGTAACATTGAAATAGCGGTGGGCGCCCTTCCTGAAGTTGAACCGTGGCCTAACAAACTGGGAAAATTTTCAAACCCGTACCCACTACACCAATCCTATCCTGAATTCCAAACCCCGAACAAAATTGAACCAAATGTCTCAGAAATTATAACCTTGACCAAGGATACTCTCGAGCACAACTCCAAAAGTGCCGTAGCAAACAAAGAGAACCAACAAGAACACCACTCGAACAAGAGGCCTCCAACCGACAGCACACAAGTTCTACGTAACCAGAGACAGCGTACTCTCTCCATAAAAACGACGAAAAGCCAGCTAGTGTATACCGATATACACTATCCATAACAACTTCAGAAGACAAAAGCAATATTCTAAGCGAGTACTCATTTATCTTCCAATCTTTCAATGATGCCATGCAAGTCTTTCTAGGCGAATATGATCCTATCCATGACATGCGGTTTGCGGAGGTTGACCCTAATAAACCTCCTAAACCCCAATGAGTACAATATCTTGGAACTGTAGAGGCCTTGGCCAGCGTGCTACAACTAAAGAAGTTTCCCGTTTGGTCAAAGTATACAAACCAGACTTTTGTTTTTATGCGAAACTAAGATGTCCACCCCTTCAATTTTCAAATTGGGAACTTTATGGCAATTTCCCTCTGGTTATGGAGTTGACCCGAAGGGTCGTAGTGGAGGCATTTGCCTATTTTGGATTGCGAATTACCACGTAAATGTAATAGTGGCAACCAAACGCTTTATTATTGTACGTATTTCTGATTACTTGGGCTACTGGTGGTGGAATGTCTACATTTATGGTCAGCCTAAACAACACAAAAGAAAACGATTCTGGATGCAACTCACGGAAACCCTAGCTAACTACCATGGACCTATGGACATCATTGGAGATTTAAACCAAGCCTTATACCATTCTGACAAAATTAGTGAAAATGATAACCCGGTGATAGGTTGGCAACATCTAAGATCATTTATGGATATTTATGGATGTATAGAAGTACCAAATAGAGGATGTCACTACACTTGGACAAATAGCCACACTTTTGTCAGACTTGACAGATCCATATGTAACCTAGATTGGATCAACCACTTTCCTGAGGCCCACACATATTCCCTTCCAATCACCAGATCTGACCACAGCCCGATCATCCTTAACCTTTATGGAAAAACCAAAATACCAAAAAGAGCCATTTTTGAAAACTACGGGCTATTATTCAAAGAAAGCCATCTCATCTTATCAAAAGTTTGGCAACTTCAAACAAACCAAGACTACCTTAGCCTCATCCTTGAAAAACAAACCATCTTTCTTAAACACTACAAAAATTGGACATGGGGAAACATAGGTCATCTCAAAACCCAAATAGCCAACTTAATAAAACCATAAGCCTCCATCAAAGACAACTTCAATACCCTCATACTTCCCAATCACTTCAAAATCTCAAAACCTTAATCTACAAAGAAAGGAAAGATCTGGATAGGATACAGGATGCTTTTCATGAGTATTGGGCTCAAAGAGAAAACATAAACTGGTACACTCTAGGAGACAGAAATACTGGATACTTTCACAGAACAGCCTCCATCAGACACAAGTCATCAGGATTACACAGAATTCAAAGACCTGACTCATCATGGACGGAAAATACAGAGGAAATACAAACTATTTTCCTAGACTACTTCAAGGAACTGTTAGCACCAACAAATCAAGCAACTGGAGAGACAGACAGACAGAGAATGCAACACCAGTCATCCCATCAAAATCAACCACAAAACCAAACTCAGCACCTTCACCAACCACTTCTCAACGGTCAATATCCATTACAGCCAGAGATAGACACAGTATCCAATATCAAGTCAAGACTTGCAGACGACCAGATATCAGAACTTGAAAAGCCTTTTACTGCCCGAGAAGTGGATGAAGCTGTACATTAACTGGCACACCTGAAATCGCCTGGGCCGGATGGATACACAGCAGAATTCTACCAGCAGAATTGGCTTACAATCAAAACTTAGGTAACTTCTGTTCTTCTTAATATCTTAAACTCCGGATCCCCCCTGCTCTCTATAAATGAAACCTTGATTGCCCTTATCCCAAAGACCCCTGATGCTTCGACCCCTGATAAATTCAGACCGATCAGTCTTTGCAACACCGTCTACAAAATCCTAGCAAAAGTCATAGTTAACAAACTAAAGCATATCATCCCCTCCTTTGTATCGACAAACCAAAATGCCTTTATCCCTGGCCGTTCCATTTATGACAATATTGTGATTAGTCATGAAATCTCAGAACACATTAGGAAAGCCAAAAACCCCAACAACCCTCTCTTTTGCTAAGCTAGACATTAGTAAAGCATACGACAGATTGGACTGGAATTTCATCCTAAAAGTTCTCTCCAAAATGTGATCCACCTCCAAATGGATAAACCTCATTCATTCTTGCATATCATCAGTCTCTTATTCCCTCCTTATAAATGGTTCCCCTTCTAGCCAAATCCTACCTACCAGAGGCATTAGACAAGGTGACCCTCTCTCCCCCTACCTTTTCATTCTTTGTGCTGAGGCTCTCTCTGCTACTCTTCATCATTTAAATGAGGCAAAAATCATCAAAGGCATCAAAATCGGTCGGTCTGCCGCCCCCTATAAACCACCTTCTATTTGCGGATGATTGCCTAATATCATTTGAGCTAAATCCCAATGCTTGTTTCTTCTTGAAATGGACTCTTGATGCTTTTAGCGCCCAAGCTAGAGAAAAAATTAATTTCCAAAAAAGTGACATGTACTTCTCTCCCTCTACCTCCTCAGGTCTCAAACCCTGAACATCCTTTCCATCCAAAACTTTGCCATAGATGGGAAATTCCTCGGTATCAAACAAATGTTTTATGGAAAGAAAAAACAATATTTCAAGATATTATCCTCAAAGTCCACTCCAAACTTCAAGGGTGGCAAGGTAAATTTCTTTCCCTTGTTGGCCGTGCTATCCTTATCAAACATGTCATAGCCACTATACCTGGGTTTACCATGTATGTATTCAAATTCCCCATATACTTCATCAAAGAACTGCACCGTATTTTTAACTGTTTCCTCTGATTTGGCCTTGACAAATCTTCTGGGATACACTGGACCCCGTGGTTTAAACTTTTCCTTCCTAAAAATTTGGGTGGTCTGGGCATGAGACATATGGGAGCATTTAACAAGCTTGTTTGGCTAAAACCGCCTGGAAAATCTTCACCCAACCCAATTCCCTTGTCAGATCCACTCTCAAAGCCAAATATTTCGCAAGACAAACTTTCCTTTCCTCAAAATTATCCAACAAAGCATCTTAGTGTTGGAGAAGTATCTCTTGGGGAAAAGAGCTCCTATCTTCCCACTTAATGTGGTCGGTCAGAAATGGAAAAAATAAATTAAAGTCTTCACAGACAGATGGATCCCTGCCAACCCCCCA
The DNA here is from genome assembly GCA_026119855.1 of Campanula takesimana. NCBI lineage: Eukaryota > Viridiplantae > Streptophyta > Magnoliopsida > Asterales > Campanulaceae > Campanula > Campanula takesimana. The sequence goes on along the minus strand of JAOWBW010000203.1, from coordinate 1,167,880 downwards.
TACCAACCCCCTACCAACCTTGTGAACAGTCTTCCTAATCTCCTTGTGGAGGACCTCTACCACCTTGTAACAAAATTATGGAGAACCCACTTGCTCAAAACTATTTTTCCTCCCTACATTACATATTCTATTCTCTCAATCCATATACCTAGATCTGGGGAAGATAAACTTTTTTGGATCTAAACAAAAATGGAAACTACTCTGTCAAAACAAGTTACTTTGTCGCATTATCAAAACACAAAGACACAGACCAACTTATTCAAAATCGATTGAACTCAAATTCCTCAATATCCTGGAAAACTCTTTGGAACCTACCCATTGAACCAAAAATCAAGTTTTTTTGCCTGGAGAGCCCTATCTCACATTCTACCCACTCAAAAAGCCCTTGCAAACAGGAAATGCACCAACACGACATTTTGTAACCGATGTGGATCCTCTGAAGAAACTGAAATCCATCTTTTTCTCTCGTGTCATCTAGCACAAATCACCTGGAACCGATCTCTAACAAAAATCCCTTCTTCCCCTGTTACCCTAAACAACCAATCTTTCCTCTCTTGGTTCAACTCCTGGATATTAAGCCACCTTTCTGAAAGCGACATTTGTTTTGCTCTTCTTGTGTTTTGGGAGATCTGGAAAAACAGGAATGACATAGTCTTTAACCGAGCAAACCCTTCCATAGATACCACCCTATCTTTAGCCTCCCTTAACCTTCAGAAAATCACAAATTGTAAACCTAACCTGCCCCTTAATCCGCATCATAACAACCCCCTCCCCCGCCTCTTGAATCTACTGTGAGTCTTGATATGCTGAATGGAAAGACTCTTGAGGAATATCTAAAAAACGCAACCAATGGTGTTTCACAATTTCTAATTGCTGATGAATCGTGGAAGAAGAATGCAAGATGGGTTGGACTTGGATGGGAAATCTGGGACCCAAGAGGTGGACGCCTAGTTTCGGGTAGTATCTCCTGCAAATCACCCAATCTTCTTCAAACAGAAATATTAGCAATCTGGAAAGGATTAGACTGGGCAATTCACAACAACCACAGGGACATCATCATCCTCACGGACTCAAAACTTGCTCGAGACTGCATAAAGTACCCGACCAACTTGGATATCAGCCTGGAAGCTATCATTTCTGATATTATTTCCATGTCTAATAACTGTAATAGCTTTAATATTATTAAGGTAGATAGAAATGTTGTCAAATTGGCGCATGCAAACGCTAATTTTGCTAGAAATATGTACCAACACTTCATCGGCCCTGAGCCGACTTTCTTAATAAAATAAGTAGATAATTTTGTCAAAAAAAAAAAGTTGCATTTGCTTAGTTTTAACTGAACACCCAAAATTGAAAGTCCGTGGATATGGTCAAACATGAGCCTGGTCCACCAGCCAGTAAACCGGATCCGGTTGTCACTTAGGCTAGCCCGGTCCGTAAGCCCAAAGGATACCGGCTGGGCCAGGCCTAGATTTGGGCCGGGCTGATCTGTGCCCAGTTTAAACCCAGTAGTCCCACAAACCCGCAGCCCATATTAAACCCAGTTGGCCCGGGAGGCCCGTTTGGTGATAGTAATAATTCAATTATTGGTGTTTGCTAGACAGAGAAATTCATGATTCAACAATTTATTCCTGCAATTGCTCAAAAAAAAAAAAAAAAAAAAAATCGAGGAGTGGCCCAGTGGTAAAGCCAAGCCATTAACACTCAAAATCTTAACAAATTCAAGTCACATGATGGCACATGACTAACGTTCGTTAAAAAATAAGGGTTTCCTCAACAGAATTAACTTTAGATGTAACAAAGGACTTTAGGAAAACTAATGGTCAGTATATCCTTTGGTTTTGGAATATCAAATGACTAATATACCCCTTTCTTCAAAGTACACCCCTACCAAAATAACAAGTCCATCCCTGAAACATCAAAAAGTTAGTTGAAGAAAAACAAAACAGCTAGAGAAGTAAGTTCACATCGATGAGTGCTTCAAAACATGCATATTTAAGTGAACAACGAATGAAACAAACTGCATTGATACATAAATAATAACAATGAAATTTAAGTCGCATTGCATTGGCATCAGTAATGATCTGATGGCATGGGGCTTGAGCTCAGAAAATGTGTTGATGATAATGTGTCGGTTTCCTTGAACCTCAATGCATACAAAGAGAGGCCTTGTACCCATCCTTGTCAAACGCAACCAGCAGAACGTTCATAGGAACAGGATTCACGCTAATAGGTACAACGAACGGAACATCTGTTGGATCAAACAGATAGCCAGCAAGTTGGACAGAATCGTAGTCAGAAGACAGATAACTAAGATGGTGATTGACAAAGGTTCATCTCTATGGAGCATGCACTACCTCTATCAACTTTCTCATTTGCTGAGATTTAGCTTCAGTTAGTGCTCACTTGATACACATAGTACGGATTTATTCTCGACCACACGCATCCCACAAAAAGGAAGATGTAGCTGGATCGGAACCGCATGCCGCTGTGCAACCGGCGGTTCCAAATTCACTAGTACACTTTAACTAAACATAACTGCAACCGTTATTATTTCCCCACAAGCGTTCAAAATTCAGTAGTAAAGGCACACTTACTTTAACTGGATATAACTGCAAAACTTTATTATTTCCAAATCCCTCACCAGCCGAAAAGCATTTGTCTATTGTTCTGCATACAAAGGCCATGTCGCACTGGAACACCAAGATGAAAGTCCCAACGATGGAGGATCATACTGATTCACTGAATAAGGGGCATGCAAGTTAAAGAAACGACAGCCTAATGCCAAGAAAAGTCTCTGCATAAAAGAGAAATAAGAACAAGACATGGAATGCATACTTGAAAGAACCCTAAACGGCAAGACAGAGCACAGTTAGAGAAGTAAGTTCACATTCACAGACTTATTTGTTGCATGTTACTCGGCAGATCTTCAATGAATTGTCCTACAGAATCATTGGAAGAGCCACCATCCGCCACTGCCTTCCTGCTCCTTTCACTCATATTCTTAACTTATCCCTCATGGGGCTCGAGCTCAGAAAATGTGTTGACAATAACTCCGTTGGTTTCCTTGACCCTCATAGCATGATGAAGGGAGACCGTGTACCCATCCTTGTCAAATGTAAAATCCGGCAGAAAGTTCATAGAACAGGATTTCCGTAAGTAGGCACAATGAACGAAACGTCTGTTGGATCAAATTGATTACCTCCAGATTGGTCGTGATGGTCTTGTAGGGAGAGCATAAAGCCAAGAAAAGCTGCACCATAAAAAAAGTAGATGTAGAAAGGGATGTTGGGTTTGTGGGCCACATCAAGGATTGAAGTGCAGAACGTATCTAGCACAATCCCAACAAGTTGAACAGAATCATCAGGCAGTATCTTATCACGATGGTTGTTTCAACCCGGGATTTATTGACCTTGATGAAGTCAGATGTCAACTTTTCAGGGGACTTTGAGGTAATGGATGAGGTAAACTCAGCATAAGGGATGGTTATGCATCTGATTCGGGTATCGGAGGCAGCAACTGACAGCATCTTTATAGAGCTTTCAGAAAAAGCACCATGTGGAGAGATAACAAGAATTTTAATTGACACTACCATGTTTAAATGTTATAACAATAAACGTTACCATTGTTAATGTTCTAACAATAAACGTAATGTGCACCGCGCAAGCAGTGCACGGTGGCACTTCCCCTAATTTGAAATAACACTATGACTGGTTATCTAAAAAAAACTCATTACTTGAGGCATCAGTTTCTTTGTGTTATAAAACATCAAGAAACTGCACTTTTGTGCTCTGTAGTAATAAGATGTGGAAGAATATGTGTTTCCAAACCAAATAGTTTGAAAAAACAGCCAAAGATCACTCATCCTCTAACTACTTACCCTGTTCCTCACCCCGATCGTCGTCGTCCATTAGGCAACTTCTTAGAAACACCATCAAAATGATAACATGTAGAGACTAAAGATGCCAAGTCAATGCACCAAAAAAATGAGGTGTTATTTTAAATATGTAGTTTGAGTACCATGCTTTTAACAGATTGAGGTATTAAGAGGATACCTGGATGTGAAGCGATCATGATACAATCAGCCTTGCTGGAGAACTCACTTGGAAATGTCAGCTTCTATGTGTTTATTCATCCTTGATGCACAAAATCCCTGAAACATCGGGCATTAGTTTATATAAACAATTTAGTCTCACTGAAAGTCTTTAATTATATTGGTAAAAAAAAAAAAACAGCTAGATAAGTAAGTTCACAATCGATTAGCGCTTCAAGGAATGCACAATTAAGAAATTCAAGTCAACAACAAATGAAACAAACTGCATTGATACACTGAAAGTAAGATGACATTGTAGACACTTGACCATAAAATTTACTCGTAGTATTCTCCAGAAACAACATTCAACTCTCTTATACTTGTATGTTTTTCAGCAAATCTTGAATGAATTGTTGTAAAGAAGCAGAGGAAGATCCCCCATCTGCCACTGCCTTCCTGCTCTTCTCCTTCATTTCCTTCACCCTGATCCAAACGGGATTGTCATCCTCCAACAGAGACTTTATGGCTCTTTCTATCACGTCCGCCATTACCACCTCCCCACTACCAATGCGGTAATCCAATTTCAGCTCAACTGCCAACCCCAACTCCCGCACAAGCTCAAAAGCATTTATCTGTTGTTCAGCAAACAAAGGCCAAGCTGCAGTAGGAACACCATGCCATAGGCCCTCCAAGATAGAGTTCCAACCACAGTGTGATACAAACCCTCCGATTGCTGGGTGGTCGAGAACTTGCACCTGTGGGGCCCAACCACACACCAGTCCCATCTTCTCTGTCCGTTCCAAGAAACCCACTGGAAGAGGTGCCCCATGAATATTCTCGTACTCAGTTGGCATCTCGAGCGAACCCTTTGGTGGGGGCCGGCGGATTGACCAAAGGAATCGTTTATGACTGCTTTCAAGTGCAATAGCAATCTGCTCGAGCTGGGCAGCATCAAAACATCCTCTACTCCCAAAGCACAAGAAAACCACTGATGATGGAGGTTGATCATTTAGCCAAGTCACGATCTCATCCCACTTTGAGTTTTCTTTAACACTGAGATCGAGCAGTGGTCCAACAGGGTAAATTGTTTGCGGTGTTGTCATCAGGGAGCCAATTGCGTGTGGCTCGAGGTCAGCAAATGAGTTGATGATAAATCCCTTGGTTTCCTTGAACCTTGTACCATGATAACGGAAGGCCGTGTATCCATACTTGTCAAATGCGAAATCCGGGACAACGTTCATAGGAACAGGATTCGCATATGTCGGTACTATCGCATGAGCATCTGATGGATTAAAGTGATCTGCTCCAACTTGGCTGTGGTGGACAGGGAGGTAGAGCATAAAACCCAGAAAGGCTGCAGTAGAAGTGAAGAAGACGTAGGCAGAGATGTTGAGTTTGTGGGCAAAATCAATCATTGAAGTGCAGAATAAATCAACAACGATCCCAGCAAGTTGCACTGAATCATCTGACAGAATCTGAGTCAGAATTGCTTGTTCAACCTGGGGTGTATTACTCTCCATGTAGTCAGAAAGTAACTTCTCTGGGGACTCGAACAAAAAGGGTGGCCCAAACTCAATAGAGATGGTGATGCATCTGATTCGGTTATCAGATTCAGCTATTAACTGTATCTTCGCTTCTATTTCAGGAACAGCGTCAGGTGGACAAATAAGTATGATTGTAATTGACAAACGTTCATTTCTATCGAGCAAGCACTTTGCAAACTGTGCCATTGATAGAAAGTGACTAATACCTGGGGAAGGTATAAGAACTAGCTCTGCCTTCTTCATCACTAGCAAACTACTAACAAAGAATTTGTGTGTGTGTGTGCGCGCGCGCGCGCGGAAAGAAATTACTAGATCATACAGCACAAGGAAGAACAAATGAAGTGGTGGAAGTTAAGTAAATGTGTTTTGCTCATGCTTTATGTTGAAGGCCAGAGTAGGTGAGATGGGCTTTTCTATTTTAACCATCAAGGTGCACTGTCTCTTCATCTCCTTGGAATTAATTAAAGAGCAATGCTAGGGGCACAAAATAAGGTCACAAAATCTTGCTCACACGATGAGGTGGTGATATTTTATTGGTTGCATCGATAATGGACCCGCCACACTCTAAATAAAAACACCAATAAAATTATTACACCTAGGATTTTGTAAGCAAGTTTTGTGACTTTTTTGTGCCTCTAGTATTATTCTTAATTAAAAGGTCAAGTTGCTGTCAAGGGGGCCAAAGCACTGAACAAACAATACAGACAGACATATATACTTCGAAAGATGAAATAGTAAACTAATTTATTTATTTTTTGCATAAAATGACTAAATATTATATTATGGATACTCCCCGCCCAAATTTCATAATAGTATACTCCTTTGTCATGAATATCCATTTTCAAGAATTTTTTGTCAAAATGAATTATGTCTATTGCGAAAACTTTTCTCCGTAAATGTTTTTTTATCAACTTTTTTCCACTATATATACCAAGGCATCAATGTGATTTCTTAATCGACTGGTGTTGATTAAACATACATATATCAAGGCATCAATGTGGTTTCTTAATCGACTCGTGTTGATTAAACAAGTCTAAATCATCATCATGCTAAGCACATAGACAGTTGCTACTAACATGGCTTGCCCATTCATAAACAAATGGAATGGATTCAAAACCTTATAAGTAGTAAATAAATCATTTCTTCTAGAAGAGTTTTTGCTTAATTTAGTTTAACTTTGGGAATTTTTAGACCATTGGGGTGATACATTAATCAGGTTTTTCATGTCACAGCAAGATATATGAAACATGATTTGAAAGTAAATTGCAGTCTGGTCTATCACCAAGAAACAATCATAACTCGTACGTGAATTGCATTATGATATTTAATTTGGGGTTTTTCCTAGAATATCTTCCACTAATCTCCCTATCGTAGCGTAAGATGATCCACCATCTATCACCGCATTCCTGCTCTTCTTGCTCATCTCCTTCATCTTCTTCCTCACAGGACTTTCAGGATCCATCAACTTTTTTATGGCTCTCTCAATCTCATCAGCCATCACCACCTTGCCATCAAAGAGGCTGGAATCCTGTTTCAGTTCAACTGCCAAACCAAGCTCCCACAAAAGCTCAAAAGCATTTATCTGCTGCTCAGCATATAAGGGCCATGTTGCTATTGGGACCCCATTCCACAGGCTCTCCAAGGTTGAGTTCCACCCACAGTGTGACACAAAGCCTCCTACTGCTGGGTGGGCCAGAACTTCCACTTGTGGGGCCCACCCGCACAACATTCCACGCTTTTCTGTCCGTTCCAAGAACCCATGTGGCAGTATTTCTGGAATAGTCGGGTACTTGTTTGTATCGACAGTGTATGTCGGTGGGGGCCAGCGAATGGACCACAGGAATCGTTGGCCACTGGCCTCGAGTGCCATGGCTATTTGCTCAAGTTGTGAAGGGTCAAAACTAAATACACTCCCAAAACAGAGGAAAACAACTGATGATGGTGGCTGATCTGACAGCCACGTTATGATCTCATCCAACTTTGGCCCAGAACCGGTTGAATGTTTTTGCCCTCTACATCAAGAAGCGGGCCAACTGGGTAAAGTGGTGGGGCTGTTATAGAGCTGACAGCATGGGGTTGGAGCTCAGTGAACGTATTTACGATAATTCCCTTGGCTTCCATGAACCTTGTAGCCTGATGAATCAAGGTTTCATAACCGCCTTCTTTGCAAAATACAAATGATGGCAAAACATTTGAAGGAACTGGGTTCACATAGCTAGGTACGATTGACTCGGGGTCTAGAGGGTCAAACTCAACACCAAATTGTTTGTGGCGGGTTGGGAGGTGCAGCGCGAAACCAAGAAAGGCTGCACCTGAAGGGATAAAGAGGTACGGAGGAACCCCAAGTTGGTTGGCTATGTCTATCACAAACGTGCAGAATTGATCAAAAACAAACCCAGTAAGTCGAACAGAATCGTCTGACATTATTTCAGTCATGATCGTGTGTTCGACATGGGGTTTATGGTTCTCAAGGTAGAGATTAAAGAACTTCTCCGGGGACTTGGAGGAAAAATTCACCTCAGCAGGAGGAATGTAGATAAATCTGATTCTCGGATCAGAGGCTGCTGCTGCTTTTGTGAATGTTTCTATTGCAGGGGCAAAGGGAAAAGTGATAACTAGGATTGTAGCTGAAAACCTTTTATCTCTATCGAGCAACCGCTTTGCTAACTCGGTCATTGATACAATATGACCAATTGCTGGTGCGGGTACAAAAACCAGCTCCGACTTCGTCATGGCTACTGGGTCTCTCTGATGAACTCCTTTGCATCTATGTAAATATATATACAGATGCGAATGTATGTATGTCTATGTGTGTAGACTAGGTAAGCACAATGGGACACCCATTAGCAACAGAGAACATAGACATCCATGACAGCAAGTATACGTGCCAAAGTACTTAATGGCAACAAAACAAATACCATAACCTATGCTCTTCTTACAAATCCAATAACATTGGTATACAGAAGTCAACTAGGACGGCAAATACTGTGTCTTTCTGGTGAACTCTTCTGCATCTATGTGAATATATATATACACACACAGATGCGATATGTAATAAGTACGCACTAATGGACAACCATTAGCAACAGAAAATGTAGATATCCATGACGGAAGTATATAGGCGGTACAAAAATAATTAATAGCAACAAAACAAATAAATAACCTCTGCTCAAATCCAATAACATCGTTATACAGAAGTCAATTAGGACGGCAAATAATTTCTCTTAGTTATCGGAACCCAGGTATTACCATCTTAAAGAAAAAAATAAATAGTTATCATAATAATAATAATAAAAAGACAATAACAATTACAAACTGATAAATGTTCCAGATGGACGGCAAAGGCTATCTGACTATCTCCACTCAACACCAAAACATTTACAATCTGAAAACATGTCAATAATGAGGCTACTTATGTAGATGCTCAAGTTAACCAAACATAATAATAAGACTTATTTTTGCATAAAAATTATCTCCTGAAATCATTTTAGGGTAGCGTCACCAGCCTCAGTAATGGGAAGATGCTGCGATTCTGACAAACAAGGATATAAGTTTCCTAACTTAGAGGTTCTGATCCCAATGAAATCAACAATATCGTTGTGCTTCCTTGCACTAAGCTGTGATTTTTATTTTCAGATTGACATGACAAAAGGTTTTTATGGTATGGAACCAAGCCATCGTCTAATAACCAATTCATGTAAAGGTTTTATGGTGAGATTCAGATACCATTTGTTTAGCTTGTTTTTTCATTAATTGTGAAGGTTTTACAAAGTTGAGACATGCGGTTATAATTGGATTTCATACTCCAACTAAGAAAACAATCAATGATAAAAACTAGCTAAACAACAGTTTAAGAAAAAGAAGGGGACAGTTACCACTGAAACTTCAACTGCTTTTCCAAGCATGTGATAGCCACGCCGATATAAACCCGCATTATGATTTATGAAGAAACGCACTTTTGAAACTAGGGCCGATCGGCAAACTTATTTTCCAAAATAACACTTCTCCTATAACTTGAACAGTCAGAAACATTACCCTATTGCCATACTGACCTAAGTTTTGGGACCTATTGTTATTGTTCACCGGTAACAAATTTTGTAAACTCAAACGACCAGATTCTGGTAAAAGATGCAACTTCTCATTTGACTTCCCCATGATACATTCTCATGAAGAGCATCACGATTCATTGACTGGTTTCCAGGAACTAAACCATTACACATTGTATAACTAAAACATTCATTAGATGATATTGCAGAAGCATTCATATTGAATGCATTTAGGTAACCTCAATGAAGAAAGCACATTCCTAATACCTTATTCCTAACTGAAAAAAAAAATACCGATTTTGACTTTTTTAACTACAATGATCCGTGATCGGATTAACATTTAACTTATTTTATGTAATTAGAAAATAGTAGTATAAATTATAAGTTCTTTAAACTCGTCTAACAACACATACACACACACACACACACACACTCATTCTATGCAAATGATCCAATTTTCAAGGTCATCATCAGGCTTAATAAAATTTTACCTTGCATCAATAATATCTTAGAGAGGAAATCATTCATTAAAATACATTAAGAATGCTGGTTTAGACATTAACCTTATAATACTTAGACACATCATGATTATAAACCTAAAATCCTTTAATCTTATTATGGATCACATAATCACATTAAGACTCTATGATATTTAATTTCAGAGGTAGTCAAAAAATTAAACGTGGACCAAACCGGAAAAAAAAAATACTGATATTTTTCGAAGTAAGTATTGTTTATTTGTATCATTCATCATAAAATGCTAAGAGCATGATATTAAAAATAAGTATATATAATAAGTAATCCCCTTTCCTTGCAACTTGAATTTCATTCATTCCATATTTAACATTGAAAACTTATTTAATCTGACCAAAACTAGAAGTTTAAAGTTGATTGTGGTCAACTATGATTGACATGCTTAATAATTCCCTTAATAACAAATAAATAATCGTGAAATATTGACTGAAAATTGACCAAACTGAAAAAAAAAAATGTCTCAATTGAGATACAGAGAGTAATGTATACTATCATTTCACCGTAAAATTAATGAATACACCCGTAGTATGCTTGAAATTTTAAATGGTACAACAGTGTAATGCACAATACGGGTGTGTTCATATATTAAAGCGAATGAATGAATAAAAAAAAAAAAAAAGCATTGCAAGTCAGTATGAAATTAATTACTAGGAGAAGAGCAAAATTTAAAAACTATAGCCCTAATTATCAAATTTTAAACTGAGGACTCACATTATCGTTTCGTCGCGTCGAGAGAGGATGAGATTTGTATCTTGTTAGAGAGAGAGAGAGAGAGTGGCCGAGTTGGAGAGGTACAAAGAGACGTAGACGGACGCTGAGATCATAATCTATGGACTATTGGGTGAGTATTGTGGTAAGCTTAGTTGAATTACATTTTAGCCCCCAAAGTATCCACCGATTCCCACTTTGTACCTCCGTTTGAAAAGTCGGTCTGTTTGGTACCTAAACTTTCAAATTTTCCCACTTTGCGCCCAGAACTAACGAATGTTAGAAAATTTAACAGAATAGGTAACGGTAACGAATGGACTATTTTGTAATGCTTATTAGTTTTTAAGGGTCAAAATGCAAAGTTTTAATTATTAAGTACTAAAATTTTATTTATTTTTCCAAATATTTAACATTATCTTAAATCTTAAATAATTAATACTTCTTGAAAATAATACTAATTTTATGCTATTTTTTTAAAAAAATATGAAATTATTTTTTCTAAAAAAATGAAATTTATTTTTTTAATAAAACTACAAATTATGTTTTATTTTATTTTTAAATAAAAATATAATAAAAATAAAGATTTTTTTTTCTAAAAAAACATTTTAAAGTTTTATTTATATTTTTAAAAAATATAAAATAAAACTTTTAAATTGTGATTTTTGTAAGAATTTTATTTTTTAAAAAATTAAAACATAATAGCCTTTTTTTTCATTTTAGAAAAATATTGTTTTTTTTTTAAAAAAAGTACAATATTCTTTTAAACAGAGACATACCAACAAGGAAAATAAGAACCTTAAACTGGGACGGAGGAAGTATTTTTTTTTTATATATAAAAAACGCTATAATTTTTTATTTTTTAAAAAAATAAAATTCTTACAAAAATTACAATTTAAAAGTTTTATATTATATTTTAAAAAAATATAAATAAGAAATTACAATGTTTTTTTAGAAAAAATATCTTTATTTTTTAAAATATTTTTATTTAAAAAAAAACAAAAAAAAACCGTAATAATTTTTATTTATTTTTTTTTTTAAATATTTTAGCATAAAATTTTTTATTTATTTTTTTATAAAAAATTGTATTATTTTCAAAAAATATTAATTATTTAAGATAATGTTAAATGTTTGGAAAAAGAAATAACTTTTTAGTACTTAATATTTAAAAGTTTGCATTTTGACCCATAAAAACTAATAAACGTTACAAAATAGTCTATTCGTTACCTATTCTGTTAAATTTTCTAATATTCGTTAGTGCTAGGGTGCAAAGTGGGAAAATTTGGAAGTTTATGTACCAAATAGACCGACTTTTCAAACCGGGGTGCAAAGTGGGAATCAGTGGATACTTTGGGGGGTAAAATGTAATTTAGCCTTAAATATTGTACTCCCTCCGTCTCAAAAAAATGATCTTCACACTTTTTTCGACGTTACCATGAAGGAACTTTGAGCAATGATTTCAAGTTGATTCAGTTATCCTAATGAAAATCTAAAACTTGCTGACAATACTATCAATAACAAGTTTTAGATTTTCAATAGGATAATTAAATCAACTTACAATCATCGCTCAAAGTTCCTTCGTATTAATGTCGAAAAAAGTGTGAAGATCATTTTGGGAATGATGGAGTATCAAATTTGAACTACGGAGAGTGATATTGGTATTTGATTGGCCCTTACTAAGGTTGACAAGACATTAAGTGGGAAGATTGTGATATTCCTCATTCCACATCGATTAAATGTGGGCTCTCTTATTGTATTGATAAATATCCACGTCCTATTTATCGTAGGAATCTAAATGAGTCATGTCGAGTCGAGTTTTACGAGTTTGAGCTCGAGCTCATTCCCGAACATATCAAGTTTGAGTTTAATCCAACTGGATTGTCTAAACAAGAATTGAATCAAGTTTTGAGTATTCGCGAGCCGCTTGCGAGCAGCTCCAATTGATATCAAACTCGAGCCTTATCGAACTGAACTCGAGCTTAGCCTTTTTGACATGTTCAGCTCAAGTTCGAGTTTTGTAAAGCTCGAGTTCGAGTCATTTTTCAAAACTGTGTCAAAATGAGACAATTTTATCGTGTTTTGATGAACAAGGAGAATCAAAAAAACTCAAGCTTCTGACGAGCTTAACGAGTTAAAGCGAGTTGAACACATTACTAGTGTCTTTCAGCTCATCTAACAACACATGTACCAAGTGCGCTATTCATCCCCGGAACACAACTTCTAATCACCAGAATATCAGGATGACTTTTGATCACAAGACTTCATCGTGCACGTGATCGAACATAGGCTGTTCACCTTTTCAGGCACATTCGAACCATGGCTTTGATACCATTTATTAGGACTCCGATCACCACCACCACTTTTCATATTAGTATAACATTGTTCTCTCTTGTCCTAGGCCACACAATTTTATTTTTAGGCATCTTGCAAAAAGCCTCATGCTAATTAAGTTGGTAGTACTCTTATATACTAGGAAATTCTTTGCTCAGTTTCTAATGTGGGACTTTCATTTGACAAACGAACACAAACCTCAAAAGGGGAAAGTATAGTTATCCTACATTTCAACCTTAACACATAAGAGTTGGGTTGATAACTATTACATGTATTGTCCATGATCTTGTGTCTAATCTTGTTCAATTATAATTCTATATGTGCTTCAATTTTAAGACTCAAAATGTTTGGTTTTACAAAGATCACCACCTAAGACAATAAATATTTTGTGTTAAACATGTCAATTTTTAGTCTCAGTATGAAGCTTTGGTTTTAACCATTTATGTAATTTTCTTAGCAAATTTAACCATTATACTATATATATGCGCTAAATATTACTAACTCTCTAATGATATTTTTAAAATTTTATCAAACATTAATATAAACTTAACAATAATTAACATTAATTAATTTCCACTAATTCATTTGATCGTCAACATTACATATGATCGACTCACCTTGATATTGATCATAAGTTAATAAGTTATGGTGGACCTCTCTTATGTTCCAAAGTAATCAATCCAATTGCCTCATCAGCCTAATTGGAGTCCAAATCCTCTGTACCGCTTGTGTGCCACTTCATGTGTCACAAGTGATCTAGTGACTCACAATTGTTAAGAGTTGTATTATTGTAATATTATGCAAACATGTGAACGGTTAGATTAGAAGTGGTACATGGAGTGGCACACAAAAGTGGTACAGGAGATCTCAATTCGCCTAATTGTCCACCTCAAACCTTTGTTTATGACAACTCTAACACACACGTGAATCTTAACTCTAACCTAACAGTGCTATCATGACAATTCTATACACCTTGTCACTTTGTCAGGCTACAATCCAAGCATTTTTAGTGACCTCACTAAGATATGCTAAATTTTCACAACATATATACTGTATAAGGGAAGTAATTATTAAAGAATATTATATATTCCTAGCATATATTGTAAATATCAAGTTACCAAACATAGAGATTGTATCTTGTAAACCAAGCTAGATTATTCTAAAATAATAGTTTCTTTTTTGTATTAGTTTTCCTAATTAGATTAGGACTATAGAATACTTTTTGTAACCCTATAAATATGTATCTCTAGTTTCAATAATATTTGAGTCTCTCATATCAATATCTCTCTTCATGTATGATTGACTCCGACTATCTCTATCTCTCTAATCCTTGACAGTAATTTTCATACCCCTCGGCTCAATATTGAAGCAAGTTGCGAGAAGTTTCAAGTAAATTAAGTTATTGGCATACTACGTTATCCATAACAATTTGAAATATTGTAGGAAGGTCGACACTTTAAATTGGTGTGGGAGCATTTTTCACTAAGGAGGTGGTGGGAAATGAGAACGGTGCTATTGAAGTTGAGGCCGCATGTGATGTTGAGGAAAAAGTGGCAAAAGTTTTTGTTAAGTTTCATTAAAGTAAAGTGGATGAAAAAGGTGATTGACGGTCTAATAAGTTATTATGGATGTCGACTGGCTAAGATTTTTTGATGTACGATATGAAAGAGCAAGAGAATCATTAATAGCAACGTTGGTACTAAGCTTATTGGTCACTATTAGTTCATTTGAGCACAACCATGCATTTATCAATCTCACTAATCGAGGGGTCTAGTAGATATCTCTCTCTCATGGCGAGTGACAAATTTCATCTTGGTTATTCATTCTCCTTCTAATTAAAAATAATGTATGATTAAATATTCCATGTAGAAGACTATGATAACTCCAAGTCTAAGGATTCATAGATATAACTATTATAAGATTTATTCATGACATTTGACCAGTCAATAATCTCATAAGATATCTATTCAGTACATTGTTCTCTATCTAACAAATACCTAGAAGTTTAATTTGTATCACTATAAATGTAATCATCTCGTAATTACTTATTAAAAACATACTAATCATTTTAACACGATTAACTATGGATATTAATTATTATAATATCATGTAAAAAAATATAAAATGATAATCTTGAAGATATAATAATGATAAACTTGAAAAAACCTCTCTTTATAAATGGAAGTGAGACATAACACAAAGGTCCAACGAAGAGCCTAAGGCATGACTACTATAATTTGATTCCATTGAGCCTCTAACAATTATTTTTGTCCATCTCATTTTAATTCTAACCAAAGTAATAATAACAACCCTCCCTCATAAATAACTTAAATCCAAAGTATCTTTCTTTTTTATATAAAAACACTGCAGTGAAAAAAAAAAAACAAAAAAAAACTTGCATCATAATTGTAATTGTTTGTTTTCATAATCGTCAAATAATAAATAGATAAACTATATCACAAAAAGTTGTAATGTGCGCACAGATTAGTACTCCTCTAGCTCTCAACATAAATAACGTTTTGAAAGTTCAAAAAATTCATCGTATCTTAATTTAAAGCCTCTAAATCTCAATTTTACCTTTATGTTGAAGCTTGTTATATTACGTTAATTGTAATTTTTGAGTGATATAATGTACTATGAGAGAAAAACAAATAATAAGTACAACTTTAATATAATTTTTAAAAGTTATAATAATAATTGAATTTCTTAAAAAAAATTTAAAACCTTCTGAACAACATCTATTTTGAATTTTGAGTAGGTTTTGGGGGAAATTAGTTTTTTCATAAGTTATAAAAAGTTTAATTTTTAATATGGTTTCACCCTTAAAATAGCGAGTTTAGGTCTTAAAACAGTGAGTTTAGCCTTTAAAACACCAAGAAAATAAAATAGTAAATTTAGGCATTAAAACAGTGAGTAGGTCTTATGAAAAACGTGTTTTACTTTAAGGATATGAATAACATGTTTTTGCAAAGACGCTAACGCTTGTTTTTAAAAACAAGCGTTAACATTTTTGTAAATAACTGGCAAACATCGTAAATGTCAGTGTTAATATTACAAAGTGTAAGTCATTTGGACTTACGTTTATAAACATTCCCACTGACACTTTTAATAAGTGTCAGTGTTAGTGTTAAAAAGTGTCAGCCATTACACTGACACTTACTATAACTTAATGACACTTATAAACATTGATATTGACACTTATCAAAAGTGTCAGTGGTAGTGTCAATTGTTAGAGAAGATGACTTTGAAAGTCAAATAGGAAAGAAGAAAAGAAGAAAGCAAAGCAGCAGCAGGGTGATCCGGTCGGGTGCCTTGGGAGGTCCGACCGGACCAAGGTGAAGACCCGGGCGGACCTTGCCCTAGACCCGGGCGGACCAAGGGGAATTCGGCAATTCCGAATTTCGGCACTGTTCTGTATTGCGTAGAAACTAAATCAAGTCATTTAGGGATTTGGTTTAGGACTCCTTCTATCTTCTGGTTTAGGTCTCTAATCCCAATATAAACTAGTATTTTTCTGTGCTTGATTCAATTGACATGGAGAGAGAGATTAGTGATTCTAGATCTAGGGATTTGCGTAGCTAGAAACTTTGTGATCAAAGTTCGTGCAAACATAGATTAGTGTGATTATCCTCATGTAATTGTTTCTTCGCCATAATAATATCTGTTTCCCTTTGCCCGTAGAGGTAGCCAATAGAGATTGGTGAATCACGTATATTCTGTGTTGATTTGTGTTCATTATTATTTATCTCCTGGGTCTGATTTACTAACATCAATAAGTGACAGTGTACATGGCTGACGCTTTTTAACACTAATACTGACACTTACGTTGAGCGTCAATTATTTACAAAAATGCCACCGCGAGTTTTAAAACAACTTCCCGTTTATTACAAAAATGCCAACGCACCATTTTTAAAATGACATTTTACGCTAACTTAGCGTAAAGCACATTTTTTCCTTCAGTTTTTCACTAAAACAGTGAGTTAAGATCTTAAAACACACAAAAAATAAAATAAAATAGCAAGTTTCGTGTATTTAAAACATATGAAAAACTAGTTTCCCCCAAAATTTTAGGAGCAATGCTAGGGGCACAAAATCTTGCTTACAAAATGAGATGACAATATTGTAGTGGTTGCATCGATAATAGACCCGCCACACTCTAATTAAAAACACCAATAAACTCACTACACCTAAGATTTTATGAGCAAGTTTTTATGATTTTTTTTACCCTTTTTATTATTCAAATTTTAGATTGAATTTTTTGTGAGTTGTAATTTCATAAAGGAAGGCACAAACAAAAACGCCAAATGAGTACAAAAATATATGAACATATAAATTGGGCAAACAAGCAAGACCATCTTCGCCCCCATATTCAATTCAAATCTTCAATTTGGCAACCAACTCTTCTCTCTCTCTCTCCCCCTCCAAACGAAATTCACAATTGATCTGTCTGATCTGATCTAATCTAATCTAATCTAACAGAACAAACACGGAGACATAGAAAATGGCTATGGCGAGGGCAAGCTCCGGCCTCGCATACCCAGACAGATTTTACGCGGCAGCTTCTTATGCAGGTTTTGGTGGATCTCCCAACTCCTCCGCCAAAGGTGTCAGCTCCAAATTCTCAAACGACGTCGCTCTTTTGCTCTACGCACTCCACCAGCAGGTCTCCGTTTCTTACTTTTACTTATAACCCCCTTTTCACATTTGTGCAAATTGTAGAATCTTGCCATGCGAAATGCTAGACCTGATCCTGTGTTGAATTGGCGTTAATTGTGTGTTGGTGCTGAGTATTGTGTAAAATGATGTGTTGATGCTTTGTCATTTGCTGTAAATATTGGTAGATCTGGGTGGAATTGGGATTCGGATTCACATTATGTCACGTAGTTCAATGCAGGAAAAAGCGAGAGTTGAGAAATGATTAATTGGTGTGGTACAGTGATGTTGAACATCTGAAAGACAGTGTCATGCATTGGTTTCTTGCTTTCTGAAACCGATAGATGGAATTAGTGACTGACTTGGGGAAAGTTCACAGCTTGATTCAGATTGAAATCATTCTGTGGGAGTGAAATTAATTGGCGCGGTCATATTTTTAGGCTAGTCAAATATGGTAAAGTAAGATTCTTTCTTTGTAAGTCAATGTGTATGTACGAGCAGCGGTATAATGAGTTGACAAAAGGTGTTCCATTTTCACTTACAACTATGTTAGAACAATAATCCCACATTGGGAATCAACAAGTCATGTCTTGACTATATAAAGATCATGGGCTACTCCTCTCATTGCCAATTGGTTTTGAAATGGAACCCCAGACTTCATCATGGTATCAGAGCTGGCTTTTTACACGTGCGAGCCCAAAAAAGGCCCACGATGATTTAACTTCACGCCACCCAAATATATGTGTGCGCGTAAGCCCAAAGTTCGGCTCTGCGTGAGGGGGCATGTTAGAACAATTATCCCACATCGGGAATTAACAAGTCATGCCTTGACTACATAAAGATCATGGGCTACTCCTCTCATTGCCATTTGTTTTTGAGATGGAACCCCAGACTTAATCAAACTCATTATGTATGTATCAATCATGGGACTTCCTAGAGACCAGCTTAGCTTGTTGGGGGAGGGTGGATTCTAACCAGTCACATGGTTGACAAATAAGTTGACAGTGAAAGCTAATTGGAATTCGTAGCACTCCTTTTTTTTTTTTTTTTTTTTTTTGAGATATGTCGGTGATGAGTATGACTAGTTTTCTGTCTTTGGTTATTTTGTTTAAAGATTGTGGCTATTTATTTGTGGTTCTTACTGGATGCAGGCAACTGTTGGACCTTGTAATATTCCTAAACCCAGAGGATGGAGTCCGGTGGAGCAAAGCAAATGGACAAGGTTGGTGTCTTTGGGCCCTGTGTCTTGGTTTATATTGGTTTAACCAATGGGATTTCAATTTGTATTTTGCTGTATGAAGGGCTAAGCAAGCCCCCTAGCAGCTGAGTACCTATTAAAAAAATTGGGGAATTTTATGAGTCATACGTGATAGAATACTATTTAATATGAATAAGATGTCTATAAGCAAAGAACTGCAGCAACCAACTAATCTATGGTGTCAGAAGAGGAGTATTATATCATTAATAATAATAAAAGACCGTCCTATTAAACAATGATAATAATAATTATATAAGACCAAGTGCCTTTAACACTACCACAATGTGCACAGTCGTCAATAATGTTATTCGATATCCAAGGTCATGAATATGGATGTATGAATCCTAAGTGTGTCCTAAAGTATCTCTGTGACTGTCTCATCATCCCCAAGACTCAAAAAATTCATTTCCTTTAAAAATGCTGGAGATTTCTATGTAGAGTTTCTTAATAGTTCTTTAGTACACCTTTAACTGAAAACTGAGTGCTATGTACACGGGTTAGGATCAGCTTGTTAACCCTATAATTTTGTCTATCAATGCACTTTGGTATTTACATGGGTAAGAGAACATCCTCTTCTTGTCTGGTAATGCTGTCCAGAATGCACATTGTCTCTCAGCTTTATCAGCTCTTCAAATTCTACTCTAATATTTATAGATTCTATGATTCATTCTGATCTGATCCGATCTCATCTGATCTAATCTAGATGCCTGAACAAAATGAAGAGATTAAAGTATAAACTTAAATAATTCATGAATCATACTCTCAAGTTCCTTGTCCTAAGGTGGACTCCAATTTTTCCTTTGACGAGGCCTTCCCATTTGCATTTTTCTAGAACGCTTCCCATGAGTGAAGTCCCTTCACGTCCACGTCCTTTAAAATTGTAAACCTTTCACCTCTATGGCTCTATCATACTTAAACTCTTACTATATCAACTCAACTACACAAATATCTGTAGTTGCTCAGTGATTTCTGTTTTGCCAAGATATTTTCAGGATTTATGTTCATAAGTGGACCAAAATTTTAAAATACATCAACTAAAGCATATGACATTGTTTAACTGGGCTTATGATTCTTCGGTATAAATTGGAACCATACACGCGTTCTTAGTTTTGATACATTATCTGGTTCGGACTAATGCTTTGAGTTAGGTGGGGGTTACCCTTAGTGACTAGAAATTGGGTTGTAATTTGATTAAATTTTAAGTTACTTTATAGTTTCCATCACTTAAAATTTTGGAGTCAACTAGGGGAAGCAACTAAATCAGAGATTAAATGATTTCAATTCCCTTTTCACCCATCCTTCTGTATTATTTGCGTGTGCCTCAAACAAAGTCTATTTTAGTGTTATGCCAACAGTTTCAGCTCCATAAGTGGCTGAATCCACATATTTGAGCCGGCCAAGACATGGATGAAGTTACACCTCACCGCAAGTAATTAGCTAGGATATAAAGCCATACTCACTATGTCCCATAACAATGTGCACACTTTGCCATTTTGAGTGTCCCATTGATAAGTCTCATTTTCTCCAAATGGCAAACTTTTAATATTAATATACTCCCTATACCCAACTTGTCATACACACAAACTTAAATTGTGGGGCCCACTTACAAATCCTACCACACTTATCATACTCGCAATCCCTTTCTTTTTCCTAATGCTTCTGAATATATATACCCCCCTTAATTCTCGTGCACTCCTATAAATGTGCACATTATTATGGGTCGGTGGGAGTATATGCTATTCTACTTTCTAGTTGAGGATGTTTGAGTATCTTTTCTTACTATTTTTCTTTCAAACTCATCTAAACCATTTCATTTGCAGCTGGAACGGACTAGGAAATATGGCGTCCACTGAAGCAATGCGACTATTTGTAAAGATATTGGAGGTATGTGCAGCCTATATATGCTACAATACTATATAGTGTATGCTGAATCTTAAATGAATGTGCTTTGCAATTTTCGTGGTAGGAAGAAGATCCAGGATGGTATTCACGGGCATCCAACTTTATTTCTGAGCCTGTTGTAGATGTGGAAATGAATGTGAGTTTGCTGAAAGTTCTATATTTGTTTTTTGTTGTAGACTTATAGTTAGCTACTAAACATTCCATAGATTATGAATGTTCTATACTTCTATTCTCTTCCTTCTCAAGAAAGAGTTCCATTTGACCGAGCACATATCTTAAGGAGAGTCATTAGACTTTTTTTCTTTCCACTTTTAGCTTTGAAGCCCACACAAATGTTTGTAAAGATGGTTTGTTGGAATTAAGAAGTAGGTTCCCTTTTGAAGCATGTGAACTGAAGTTAAATAGTAAATACTATTTCAGTCTCCCTTTACTTTAATTTAACGTGTTTGTAACTGGGTAAACTGTTTCAGTGTCCCGGTACTTTAATGTATTTGCAAATTTCTTCCCACTACTTTGTTATTATGTTTGTACCTGTACATTTTTATCACGTCTTAGCCGCCCTTCCTTCCACTTTTTAGTTAAATGAGCGTTATCTGTAGCATGCACGTCTCTGATGACATTCGTTTTGAGGTATAATCTCAGTGCTGCCCTTTTGAAATATAGTGGAATTCCCTTTCTTAGAATATGGTTGAAAGATTTCAGTTGCTACAAGCATATGATTGATCTGTCATATCTTGACTGGTTATTTGGATCCAAGATTAATGCAGTCAATTATGTCTTCACAAACTTTTGGATCGACGAAATTCATTTGGCGTACACAACAATTCTTCCTGTTTTCATAGAAAAAATAAGCTCTTCTTCGTGGTGATAATACCAAACTCTCAAGTCGGCTCAGTTGTCTTATAGATAGACTAAAAAACCGAACAGAGTTCTTTTTGTATCACTTCGCCCCCTTTTCTAGCCCCGCCTTCGGCATCCCCCTCCTTGCGGTTAAGGTAACGATTTCTAGCACGGCCAGCTTCCCTAGTGTGACGGGCGGTGTGTACCGGATTGGGTTCATCCCTGTAGTAATCGTATGTTGTCGACATGAAAGCGTAAGAACTCAATGGGCCGGCCTTTTTGGCCCAACGTGTGTCAGAATTAGAAATATATAGAAAGTTCTCCCGGGAATCGAGTTATTCCGTCTTTATTCGAACTTTCTTTTTGAATCCATCTAAAATCGATAGGGTATCTAGACACATACGAACGGGTCGATCGCCCAGCGCCTTGCTCTGAACGAATCCCCGAAGGGAGGGGGACATAATTTTTGTTTTTTTAATGAATCTACATTTTGTTCTTTCTTTTTAGGCCTATTTTGTTCTTTCTTTTTAGGCCTATGGCGATTGTAATAATTGAAATGAGCTTTGAATTTAGACTTACGGTGCGGGCCGCGTGAGCGGTACCAAATCGAGGCAAAAAAGCGTATTCGTAAAAATATTTAATTGGATATTTTGTCATAATCCAAATTAGGAAGGGAAAGGGCTGATACCTCTTCACAACAAGCACACCCGCCAACCGCCCCCATCCAGTACCATTTTAATTTTCAACTGCCTATTGAGCTTCTCGTTCTACACCTGGCTCCAGCCTCTTGACAGTGGCACTGCTCTTTGATCTTGGAGGCTTCTCTCTCTACCGTTTCTCCGACCTCCCTCTCTGCCTCCTCTATTACCACCATTTTTTCTGGCACCAAAAGATACATTTTTTTTCCGGTTCCCACCTCCATTGTAATTCCCTTTTAGGTTGATCTGATTTCGGAACTGAGAATCTTCTATTTGCCTGGATAAAGCTTTTCCTCTACATGTGCCTTGTACCGTAAACCCCCTACATATCAGATCTTTTCTTAGGCTAGGTTGTCGGTGACCCTCAATGAAAACTCGTTTGATTCTTTTAGGATCCAGGGCTATAAGCCTACAACCACTCTGTGTGCACATTTCTGTGTAGTGTGTTTCTTTTTCTTTGTGCGTGTGTGAGAGAGAGAGAGAGAGAGTTGTCAGCGTGATGATGAATGCGGCAGTGATAGAGTTGGTGGAAGCCATGGTGGAACAGAAGGGTAGATTGCGTTAGGGGTTAGGGAAGAAAGGAGCGTGAAAAGAAAATAGTGCACAGACAAAAATAACCCGAATTGGCCTTTCCTTTGATTGACAATCTGCTTTTACACTAACTGGATCAATTTTGTTTACCTTTCTGTTCTATTATAGCATACCCCGAAAGAAGAATTGTATACTGTCACTGAGAATGGGAACACTTCTCCCGAGACAAAAACTATTCCCTCTGAGAATGGGAATTCTGTGGAAACTCAGGATAAGGATGTTGTATCAGAAGGCCTTGATTCAGTTGGTGTATATGACCAATGGGTTGCACCTCCAGTATCTGGTCAACGTCCAAAAGCCCGATATGAGGTGTGGCTTTCTTCCATTTTTTATGGAAGTTACTTGGTTCTTTTTCTCCTTCATTTGAAGTATGTTTCTCAAATTCGCAGCATGGAGCAGCAGTTATTGATGATAAGATGTATATATTTGGTGGAAACCACAATGGACGTTATCTAAATGATCTTCAGGTAGTGAACATTCTATTTATTTATCTATACTGTGAAGAAAATAATGCTCCCTCCGTCCCAAATGGATGTCCATCTTTTTTCTCGATCAAGAACAATAATGGTCATTCATTTTTGGTATGGAGGAAGTAAAACACTTCGCTTTTGATATTTCAGTTCTGACATGGATTATGCAGGCTCTTGATTTAAGAAGTTGGACATGGTCCAAGGTTGAAGTTAAGGTCAGTGCAGTGACTGAGTCATCTTCTCCAGTTACAGCAGCTCCTTGTGCAGGGCATTCCTTGGTGAGTGTGGAGTTGTATTCTTCGTACGTTAAATTTCATGGATGAGAAGTGCTGCAATTGATTGTATACACTTGAAGATATTAAATGTCACATGGAAGTTTCAATTATTCTCTTCCTCACATGTCATGGTTGTATTCTTGTTGGTCTATAGGTTCCGTGGGAAGGAAATAAGCTTATTTCAATTGCTGGACATACAAAGAACCCTTCTGAAACCATCCAAGGTTTGCAGCAATTTAATTTTCACATTCCTTCACACTTACGTAGACTTTAATTTTGTTGAAGCATCATATGTGAGAATGATAAATATTTATCTAAATGTTTTGGGAGATTGAAACTGCAAGTACATAGAATTAAAACCGTAGAATTCCTAGTCTAACAAGTGTGTGTTATCATTTTTTGGAGTACATAATTTTCAAAATTCTTGTGTGAGGCTTTACAAGTTTTCTCCTCTACTTATAAGCTCTCTTTTGAGGGCTGTTTCTTGATAGGCACAGATAATATACTACTGAATAGTAAAGAAAAAACTTATTTTATTCAACGAAACAGAAAGAACACCAATAATAACAAGGACTCTAGGACTCTCCTGCGACTCTCCTACAGAACAATGAAATACCAACAATTATAGAGGTTGGCGCTCTCCTACCAGCTATTCCAGAGGCTGGAACTCTCCCAAGTCAATCGACTTCCAATACTATTTTCTGGATGAGTTTCTCCTCCATACTGCCCCTTATTTATAGTCTTAAGAAAAGAAAAGAAAGTAACCTAAACATTATTCAAGCCCCTAATTCAGCATGACATCTTTAGCAATTGTAACATCTTCATGATCCTAGCCATAATTTCAGCAACTTGTCTCCCTTTCCATTCGTGAGTCTAGATGTCTATCATTACCCCCCGCCCAAACTTTCACCTTGTCCTCAAGGTGCATATTAGGAGACTGATTTCTGCACCTTGGAATATTCCTCTCATGTGGCTTCCACCGTAGCCCTAGCCTCTGCAGTTTCACATAGATACCTCCTGGATCCCACCACTCATATGATAACCCCAAACAAATTATTAAAATTTCAGCACGCACACGAATTACATGAGATACCCCTTCCATTTCATGCACTGAAGCACACCTCTCATCCATGGGTTGGTGTCCAAACTCCTGTAATTTGAGTATCAATTCAAGATCACCACAAACTTTTACTTCGTAATTACATTTGACACCTGATTCAAGCAATCTCTTAAGTCTTCCTCCTGGCCATTCTATTGAACAATTAGTGTTCATTGCTGCAATTTGTTTCCTCTGTGCAAATTGATTGTAACTTTCAGCATCTGAGCTTGTTGAATAGAGTTCCATACCCGTTTCATCAACTAGCTTCGAAATATCAACTTCTAGGGAATCCTTTACACAATCAACAACCATAGAAGAAGAAGATTTTTGAATACCTTTTGGCTCTTGATAGTTCTCTGTGGATTTATTTTCTTGAGCATTGGAGTGCTTAAGATACATCATATCCCAATATACTGAAGAAGGCGCAAGCCCTTTGACGTAATACTTACTTCCTTCTTCCATTCCAGCGATGAAATGTTCCAGGAAGAAAGCTTCAGTCAGTTCTTCACACATGTGTGAGGCTATGGTCTCCAATTGACATCGAACAATCTGGAACTCATTGATGTATTCATCGAATGAATTTATCTGGACCACTCGCTCAAGGAATGCAGATGCACTCCTTTCTAACCCGTTTCTATCTTTCGGGCACTCGAGTAAGATTTGTGGATCGACTCCCAGCAAAAAATAACCATCATACTCCATTATTCCTCAGCAACTTGCGCAGCAACCTGCTCTGGTACCAATTGATAGGCACAGATAATATACTACTGAATAGTAAAGAAAAAACTTATTTTATTCAACGAAACAGAAAGAACACCAATAATAACAAGGACTCTAGGACTCTCCTGCGACTCTCCTACAGAACAATGAAATACCAACAATTATAGAGGTTGGCACTCTCCTACCAGCTATTCTAGAGGCTGGAACTCTCCCAAGTCAATCGACTTCCAATACTATTTTCTGGATGAGTTTCTCCTCCATACTGCCCCTTATTTATAGTCTTAAGAAAAGAAAAGAAAGTAACCTAAACATTATTCAAGCCCCTAATTCAGCATGACATCTTTAGCAATTGTAACATCTTCATGATCCTAGCCATAATTTCAGCAACTTGTCTCCCTTTCCATTCTTGAGTCTAGATGTCTATCATTTCTGGACCTCGTTATTCCATTGTGGTACACCTTTAAGATTAACATCTCGGTTGGGGCTAAAGTCACTTCAATGTTTTCTTATTCTTTACTTAGAATGTTGGTGTCATTGCAAGTGTGGGAGCATATCTTTACGGTGCTACTACTCGACATAGATAATATGCTATATTTGCTCTGCCCCAGAAATTTTGGTCTTCACCCGTTCTAAAGATTTTTCTCTATTATTTTCTGCTTCAAACTAAATTAGGTGGATACATATTGCTTAATGGGATTCCTTTTTAATGTTTGTTTTTGTGTGGAAAGCCTCCTGAAGATCCATAAGAATGTGCCTTGATATTGTGACACTGCTTTCTGGTTGGCCTTTTCAGAAAGTTGGAGTTCATTTATGAGATTCACACTGCTTATTAAACATCTGATATGGACTTTCTAAGTTTATTCTTCCATGGAAATCAGGAAATCTTTTATGGATATTTACTATTTATATGTTTATGAAATAAGAAGCCTTATTCATGTCTTGTATCCTCAGCACTCTTACTAATTTTCTGTTTTTATATTTTTTTCTTTTGACAGTGAAGGTATTTGATCTGCAAACTAGTACGTGGTCAGCATTGAAGACTTATGGAAAGCCTCCGGTAGGTATTCTCTTACCTCGTGGAACTACCTGGTTTTTCTTTCACATAGAACTGGAACTACGTAAGATAGTTATTAATTAAGGAATCTGCTTGTCCTAACAGGAGAATATGTTAGACAACTGTGTGACGACGTCCAGACTATACCTTACTATATAGCAAGAGTAACAATCATAGATAGTCAACAGTGGGGTTAAACATAGAAAATAAAAAGTAAGATGAAATGTTTGACTTTGGAAGTCCTAAGCGGACAGAAGGATTAAGAAATTTACCTAATACGTTATGGTTTATGAATCTATTTCATAAAGCCTAGTTTCTCTGTTTTCTCTTCTCTCAGAAGGATCTCATAGTTTTGTTGTATGTTCCTTCTTTGATTATCAACAAGTTGGTGCACCTGTTCTATATGTTCGGGTAGTATCCTTTGCTGTAAAACAATAGTTACTAGATCCAAATTTTAAGTGCTGAGGGTGTGGGCTATGGAATTTTCAAAGCTGTTGTATTGCTGAAATTCTAGAATTTCGACAAGGCTCAAGCTCATTTCATTTTGTAATGACATTGCAGGTCTCCCGCGGAGGTCAATCAGTGACACTTGTCGGGACAAGCTTAGTCATATTTGGTGGACAAGATGCAAATAGATCTTTGTTAAATGATCTGCACATTTTGGACTTGGAAACTATGACCTGGGATGAAATAGATGCATTGTAAGATGCTAATTTGATATTTCGGAAGCAAGTTTGTGCTTTCTATATATTTCATTTGTCATAACATACATGAAGGACTGAGTGAAGCAATGAATATATTTCCTCTTAATTGCAAGTGGATTGTATTCTTCAATGATTTAATTTTTTTTCTCCGTCGAGCAGTCGTTTGTCAACTGGTTCCAAACTGCCTGATTCTTGAATATGCGTTGATTTTTCTATTTTTGAAGTTTCACTGATGTCCATGTTGCCAAAAAATGTGGTGGCCATCCTGACCATTTGTGGTAGCCATTTAATCGAAGAAAATAAGTACATTTTATCACTGATCCTTATTTGCACTTGGTTCCTTTCGTTTGTGCTATATGATGGAATCATATTATCAGAATCACCACAAAATCTAAAATCTACCTTTCTTTAAGGTGTGCTTGTTTCCATTTTCTGCAGGGGGTCACCGCCTTCTCCAAGGTCTGATCATGCAGCGGCAGTACATGCAGAGCGTTATCTTCTTATCTTTGGCGGAGGTTCACATGCAACTTGCTTCAATGATCTGCATGTCCTCGATCTACAAACAGTAAGATAACTTTATTCCTCCCTATTTTAGAAACTTTTGTCTGACCTGGATTTTACTAATATTTATATCCAACCTGTTTGAAGATGGAATGGTCAAGACCTATTCAACAGGGGGATATACCGAGTCCACGTGCTGGTCATTCTGGTGTGACAGTTGGGGAAAATTGGTTCATTGTTGGTGGTGGTGATAATAAGAGTGGTATGTATCCCAGGACTCGGACTTTTAAATCAATGTCTATGCTAATGGAGTTAAAAACTTGAATTGTGTACTTAACTTCTCAAGGTCAAAGTTCCTTTATTTTGTTTACCACATCATTCCCTCCATGAATATGAATAATGATCTGTATTGGTATTTGGCTCTTTGCCAGTTGGAAAATTCTTGAACAGTTGGTAAAAGAAAAACATTGACGAAATGTAGCTTTAGAGGAACATGATTACTTTGAGGAACTAAAGATGTTTTAGGACTCTGAGCTGAAGATTGCACTGTTGAAGATGAAAAAGGGAATGCCTTTAGATAACATAAATCATAGTGAGGCATGAAAGAGCTCTAGAGATGTCAGAGTGTCTTGTCTAGCAAAATTGTCCAGCATAATGCCTAAGAGTAGTGGAGGAAGTGCCTTTAAGAAATCGAAGAAATTGTCATCTTATGAAGTAAGTGAGTCATACACCGTATTTTTTGACATAGAGAGATGGTATGAATGCAGTAAGGCTCAGTTTGTTTCATGGAGGACTTGCAAAAACCAATTTTACTGAATCATATATGAGAAAGAAAAGCTTCTACCTTCAATTGTTTGGTTTATATACGAGAAGTGATTTATGCCATTTGATTGACAGTACAAATTTTACTGTTCTCATGCTTGCTGAAAGATGTGAAATAAAGAGTAAGAGATAATACTCACTCCGTCTCAAAATGGATGTCGTTTTGGGAGTTAAATTTTGTCTCAAAATACTTGTTGTTTCACTATTTTCAAAGCTTTTTTTATTGCTTTATACCAATTATACCCTTAATAATGATAGTGAACTATCTCTTACCTAACCATTTAATTACCTAGGTAGTTGAGTTACTTTAGGGGTATTTGAGACTTCTTTACATGCATTAATGACATTTCTTAATATGTGTGAAACACTCCAAAACGACATCTATTTTAAGACGGAGGGAGTAACAGATTAAGGGGGATTCAGTTTTGAAGCCACAGTATTATTGTCTCTGAGTTTCAAGTATACTGTGGCTTTTGGAAATGACTTATAGGTTGAGTAGTTTCTTTCCTTTTGCTGTTGTCATTGTGGAGACGCGGTTATTTCAGTTGACCGACGCATTTTTTTTTCTTCCAAATGACCCACTTTCATAAACTCCATGAAACACCATAAAAATTCCTAAATGGTTTCTCAAAAAACTCCATTTGAAACTAATGGATGTAAAACAGCGGAATCTTCAAGTAACTTCGGGTTTATATGTAGGACATCCACTGCCGCAAGTCGTTTACTTTTGTAGAAGCTTAATGCCAAAAATTATGTAGGAGAAGAAGGTTTATTGTGTAGATTTTACTGACTTAGACATGCTTGCAATTCGGTGTCAAGAATATGTTTTGGTGGGTATTAGAGTATAAAGGGCTTGGAATTCAATATGCTAACTTGATCAAGGACATTGAAACTGTGGGAGCTACGAGCTGAGAGAAGCATAAAGTCGATTTGGGAATATAGTGAAAATGGTAACATTAGTGTGCTGAAAGTCAAGAAAAAGCATAAAGTGATCATTGATCAATTATGCTATTTTTATATATTGTGGGGAGTGATTATGAGATCCCCCTTCAGTCTCCTCTTTTTGAATATAACTTCGTATCGGCATGAGAATGTTAATATGATGCTTCCTAGAATTCAATGACTAGGTATTTTCTCATCCACAAACCTCAAGGTGTAATAAAAAAAAGTACTCCCTCTTTCCCTTAGGGCAACTCCAATGGTAGGGGTCAAATGCAAATTTTGATATATATGTTGAAGTACGAGTATCTCCAATGGTAAAAGCAATGGGTATCAAAAATTTGGTGTGGTACTAAGCAAGGTAGCAAATTTGCTACCTTGCTTAGTATGACACCAAATTTTGGTACTCATTGATAGAGCTTTAAGCAATTTTTAAGCCTAATGCAAAATGATTTATCATTTTTAAAATAATTAACTATCATGTTAAAATTATTATTTACAAACATTAAATTTAAAAAATATTTATAATTTATTTTGGTTTTGTATAATCATTTACAAAATTAATATTTTAATTTAAAATTAATTAATTAAAGTAATGATCATATTTGAAATTATTTATCGTGTTAAGAATATTTATAAGTTAATAAATATTTTTTTTTGTTTTAATCATAAAGTTAATATCTATCAAAAATTAATTTGATACCTATGATTGGAGATGGTTTTTTGATACCATGTGAATAGTGCTCTATAGGTATCAAATTTTGAATATGATACCCATGGAACTAGTACCATTGTTGGAGTTGCCCTAAATGAATGTCCATTTTCAAGAAATTTTTGTCCCAAAATGAATGTCCTTTTTGAAAAAACTTCCTCCCTAAATGATTTTTTACCAATTTTTTTCACTAGTCTCTTTATACTTGTAAAACTAAATGTTTGGAAAGGGTTACAAGATTATATTTGAATCTTTGCCACTAAATTGTATGAAACGTAGAGATTTTCAAATGTCCCTTGAAATGAAATTTAGACATTCATTTAGGAACAAAGGGAGTATATCTAATTGGGACATGACTATCATTACTCTCATACGGAGGAAGGCTTTAATTACTTGCATTTTGATATCTGTTACAGTGCTCAAACTAGTCCAACAGACAGGTTTCTAAAATGCCACTTTTACCCATTTTGGGTACTTATTATTGCTCTTACGTTTTTGCAGGTGCCTCAGAAACTGTTGTCCTGAACATGTCTACGCTGGCCTGGTCAGTGGTAACAACCGTTCAAGGGCGGGTTCCTCTTGCTAGCGAGGTAATTACACCAGAGGATGATATCATTGACTAATTTAATGATACAGATAAACATTTTTGTTTGGGTTTGTTTGGAAGAACATGAGATACGACCGTGTTGATATTTGAACAGTAGTGATTGGTGGTCACATGTCCAATGCAAAATATTTTATACTCCCTCAGTCCCAAAATGATCTTCCCGTTTGACTATTCAAACCTTTTAAGGATATGAACACTTGCTTCACTAGCCAAGTTGTGTTTACGCACATTTAAGCCTAAATTGTAGAAATGGGAGAAACTTTTTGGGATAGTGGCAAATGAGAAGATCATTTTGGGATGGAGGGAGTATTTGATAACACCATCTCTAGTTAACATTAGAGGTGCATTTGGCTTTCATGGATTAAAATTTTAATCTTATTGCAGGGCTTAAGTGTGGTTTTGAGCTCCTATAATGGTGAAGATATTCTGGTATCCTTTGGAGGATATAACGGGCGGTACAACAATGAGGTTGAATGTGATCTTTACTCTATTTCCCTCCCTCCCTATTTTAAATCTTTTGGCAAGCCTTATTCCGCTTCACTGCTGTATTTATTATGATTCTGGTCATTGCTTAGGTCAACTTACTTAAACCAAGCCACAAGTCAACCTTGCAACAAAAAATTGTGGCAACTCCAATGGATAGTGTGTCAGGCGTGCAAAATGCTACGAATGCGACAAGAGATGTAGAGTCAGAGTCAGAAGCTGGCCAAGAAGGAAAAATAAGGGAAATTGTAGTGGATAGCAATGACTCGGAACATGTGGTAATTGAATATGCCAAATCATTTACTCGAATCTTTTATGACGACTTTTATTGTCCATATCACACGTGAAGGAAGATTATACTCCCTCGATCCCAGAAAAATAGCCCCTCTTGCCTTTTTTGGTTTGTCCCCCACAAAATAATCCCATTTCTAAGAAAGAATATGAATTTAGTGCAACATCAAGGGTACAACGCCTTAAAGTTACAGTCTATAAAAAGCTTCAGTTGTCACATGGGACAATATTTTTGGATGAAGGGAGTATTATTTGCACAGCTACAGCAATATTTAATTCTATCATAGATGGTCAATGTGTTGTTTGACCACTTTCAAACTTAAATTACCGGAATGTTATGCAGGTGAACAAGGTTGAAGAAATCAGTGAACGTTTGATTTCTACCCTTAAGAGAGAGAAGGAAGAATTAGAATCATCACTTGGCAAGGAGAAGTTGCAGTCTCTCCAGTTAAAGCAAGATCTGATAGAAGCAGAATCTAGGAATACGGATTTGTACAAGGTAACCCATCTCCCATTTTGACTGATGAACTTCTTAAAAATCCATCTAACATTTTATTCATTGTTGAATTTGATGGTGAATTGAGGCCGTGGAGTTGACCCAAAATCTACTGGAGACCAATTAACCGATATCCAGTGCATATAACTACTCTCAGTTGGCTAGACATCTATTTAATTATGTTTGACTTATGTATTAGAGGCGTGGACCATGTTAATTTTATTTTAACTGAAAAGCGAATGTATGTCTTCTCTCATTTACATTGCAGGAGCTCCAGTCTGTACGTGGTCAGCTTGCAACTGAGCAGTCTAGATGTTTTAAACTAGAGGTATCTACTTTTCGTTGTGCTAGTCTTGCTGTTTCTTTTCGTCCCAAAATGTTGGTTGACTCAAGACTACTGCTATCAGATAAGAGTGTTTTCTGGCCAAACATCATCGGCGTTCCTACTGCTTTAGTTTGGTCTATATTTCACCTTTCTCAGTTACAAAGTGCTATTTAGCAGCATCTTATGGCCTTGTTTCCGTCCCAACATATATAAGTAAACTGCAGCCGGAATCATAGTGCAGTTACATAGACTATTTCCATTTTTCGAAACGCGACATATATTTTGGGACGGAGGGAGTATGTTGTAGTGTACCTTTTTCTGAGCTGATTCTGGGTGCCCAAGAAAATGATGGCCACAAGTTTGTACTGTATATTACTTGATCAAAAATAGCAAATGAATTTGCTGATGATGATTACTGATTGAATCAACAGGTTGATGTTGCAGAGCTACGACAAAAACTACAAAACATGGAGACGTTACAGAAAGAACTTGAACTACTCCAACGACAAAAGGCTGCTTCCGAACAAGCTGCCTTAAGTGCAAAGCAGAAGCAGGGTTCTGGCGGGGTGTGGGGTTGGCTTGCCGGAACTCCAGGCCCGAAATCTGATAGTGATGCCTGAAAATTCAAAGCCTTGATACATAGTGATTGTCATATTTTAACCTCATTTTAATTCATTTTCCTATATATATATATATATATATATTTTTTTTTTACACCCAGGTTTTGAAGAGATAGAAATAAGATATTATATGAAGTTATTAGTCAGAAAACATAGAATGCATAGGATTGTAATCCAACTGTGAAGTCATTTGTGGCTAACAATGTTTCCCTTTTTACCCTTTTCTTGGGATTATTGTATTTTGGGTGAAATTTAACTTAGGTGGAAAATATAGAAGTTCATTTTTTATTTTTTTTTGAGTAATATTTCAGGATGATAGCATATACGGTATGGTCTTTTGATGTATGTAAATTTTTATTTTCAGGGAAAGTGAAGTGTGATTATGGTGAGGTTTTAAATGAGATTTTGTATGGTTGTGCTCATTGTCATGACTTTTAGCAATGTATGTACAAGAAAAAGGAAAGAAATAAGATTGATAAAAAGTGCCACATTTTAAATGAAGTCATTTTTATTTTATTATTTTTTTTGCAAAGACATTGGTTTGGAAGAATCTTATACTCCGTTTGTTTGGGGGAAAACATTTTATGGAAAATGATTTCCCGGAAAATGTTTTCTGGAAAATGACATAAACATGTTTTTGGTTGTTTGGCAAATCTAAGGAAAATGTTTTCCAAAAAATATTTTCATATGAGCAAAAAATAATTTAATATGAGAAAAAAATTATTATGAGATTTTTTTTGAAGGGAGGTGGGATGGGTGGTGTTGGGGAGGGGGTAGGGGAGGTGGTGGGATAGGGAGAGGTGTTCAAAAATAATTTTAATGAGTATGAAAAGAAAGTTTCTTTTTTGAGGGTGGGTGGATGGTGGGGTTGGAGGTGGGTGGGGGTAGTAGGGGTGGGGGAGGTGTTCAAAAATATTTTAATATGAGTGAAAACAAGGCTTTTTTTTTTTTTTTTTTTGTGGGGAGGTGGGGGAAGGGGTGAGGGGTGGGGGTGGGACGGGTGGTGTGGGAAGGGGCGAGGCAGAGGTGGAGGAGTGTTCAAAAATAATTTTGTGTCATCGTTATTTTTCGGGAATTGCTTTCCTTAGGTGGAGGTAAGGAAAACGTTTTCCTTAGAAAATGTGGAAAACCATTTTCCGGAAAACATTTTCCCCATTTTCCAGTGCTTAACAAACACCGGAAAATGCGGAAAATGTTTTTCGAAAAACAAACATAGCCTTATAATAAAATTGTGGTCAAACTCAAATTGAGAGAAAAACTAGAGTCAAATAGAACATACTTTAATTTATTTTTATTACTAGAATTATATTAAAATGTCATTAGCGTTTTTTTGTGAAAAACTAGTAAAAACCGCGTTTTACTTTAAGGGTGCGTAAAACGTGTTTTTAAGTTTGGCGCGGTGGCATTTTTGTAATTAACGGAAAGTTGTTGTGCGCTGAACGGAAGTGCCCGTGATTGAGTAAAAAAGTGCCAGCACATGTACACTGACACTTATTGATACTAACACTGGCAGTTTTTAATACGTGCCAGTATCAATGTTAAAAAGTGCCAGTGTAATGGCTGGCAATTATTAACACTACCACTGGCACTTTTAATAAGTGCCAGTATCAATGTAAAAAAGTGCCAGTGTACTCACTGGCAATTTTTAACATTACCACTGGCACTTAAGAAAAGAGCCAGTTTCATGTTTATAAAACGCCAGTATGAAATTATTGGCTATTTGTAATATTAACACTGGACATTTATCATGGCTGTCAGTATTTACGAAAATGCCACCTCTTGTTTCGAAGTATAATTGACAGCGTCTTTGAAAAATACGTTTTTTCTTTGCTTAAGGAAAAACGCGTTTTTCACAAAACTCACTCCGTTTTTTTTAGTAAAAGAAAAAACTTCAATTTAATTTTATTCCAAAAAAAAAAAAAACTTCAATTAATTCGATATGAAATAATGAAATTAACTTGAGTAATTAAAAGTGAAATATCAAATGACTAATTTACCCTTCCATTCCATTAAAATGACGTGTCTTACTAATATCGTCTGTCCAAATATTGCTAAAAGAAGGGACCGTACGCTATCCCCTTTTCTGACCCACAATTTCTCCCAAAATAACGTTTTTATTCACCATCGCGAAATCTCTCTCTCTCTCTCTCTCTAGGGTTTTAATTTCTCACAGCTCCGTCCAATCATTGCAGCTGTTTCCATTTTTCTTCAAGTTTCACGACCTCGCCGCCGGGAATTAATGCTTGTGCTCCGTCGACATCTTCAGTGACTAACAGATAGGTGTGTTTTTCCTGATCAAATCTGTCACCGGTTGATTTTTAGGGTTTCCGTCTGCTTCCAGTTCGTACTGATGATATCAGTCATGAGCACCAACGATTTGGAATTAGATCAAAAATCCGACCCCATTGAAACCGAGCCTCGAACCACGCCTAGGGTTTCTGCTCTTGATAGCGATGGTGAAGGCGCCGATGGTGGTGGTGGTGGTGGCAAATCTGTGAATTCAGCTGCGTCCGAAGGTGTTTTGCGTAGTGATTTTGTTGATACGGCTGATGGTGAGAAAGTTACGTCTATAGATCCTTCTGATCGAGATATGAGTTTAGTAGATAATAGAGTGTCTGGGAACGTTAGGGCTTCGAATTTAGATGGGGAAAAGGAATCGAGAATTTTGGGAAGTAGCCACAATGGATTTAGTGGTCGGAATCATGGGGCCAAATTATTGGGCCGTGAGACTGCTGTTAAGAAGAATGGGAAGGGATGCATGGAAGTGGGGAAGTCTTATGATTCAATGCTTTCGATGTTTGATGAGTTTGCAGCAGGTGGGGAAGCTGGAAGTGTTGCGATAGGGTCTTCGAAGGCTGTGGATTATGAGTATGAGATAGGTGATATGGTTTGGGGCAAGGTTAAGTCGCACCCGTGGTGGCCAGGTCAGATATACAATGAAGAATTTGCATCCCCTTCTGTTCGGCGGTCAAAGAGAGAGGGTCATGTGTTGGTTGCTTTCTTCGGTGATAGTAGTTATGGATGGTTCGATCCTGCTGAGCTTATTCCGTTTGATTCTAATTATGAGGAGAAGTCTCGCCAGATCGCTAGTAAACCTTTCCTGAAGGCTGTGGAAGAGGCGGTTGATGAGTTGAGCCGGAGGAGAGCTATGGGGTTGGAATGTAGATGCAGGAATGTGTATAATTTCCGGCCTACAGATGTTGAAGGTTACTTCGCTGTTGATGTGGGTGATTATGAGCCTGGAGCCGTTTACTCGACTACTCAGATAAAAAAAGCTAGAAACAGTTTTCAGCCAAGGGAAGCTCTTGATTTTATTAAGCAAGTAGCTTTGGGACCTACAAAAGTAGAACATGGTTGCATCGATTTTATCAAGAATAAGGCCACTGTTCTTGCTTACAGGAAAGCAGTATTTGAGGAGTACGATGAAACATATGCCCAGGCATTTGGTTATGAACCAGTGCGTCCTTCTCCTAGGCCACCACAAGAAAATGTACCTGGAAAAATCTCTTCTAGAGGTATCAAATTATATCATGTGAACTTTACTATTGGCTATATTATCCATATTCTTTCTGTATTTACTTCTCCTGAGTCATATGCACATATTTAACATTGGACAGTTTGTGAATTTGTCTATTAAAAAGTCATATTGCCAAGCCTAGTTTTGGTACAATGCGGCTGTGGTATTTGCAATATGGGTTTTGGTTCTCTCAGATTCACAAGTTGGTCTATGTAAGATCAGCAATTGGATTGATTCTCATTCATGTGTTTTTTGGTGACTTTTGAGCCCCTCATCTAACTTTTGTGGTCCTTTATTCAACTCTTGTATGGGCGACACTGGAAATGTGGAATCATACAAATTTTGTAACCAAATCTGTTTAGTGTTTCTTCATCTGCCTGCCAAGTGAATGGGGACTAATTTTCAGGAATGGGGAGTAACTGGATATCTAGTGCATGTCACTTTAATTTCTTACTAAATCAATTTGAGATCATAAAATTGTTCCGCCTCCACTTCTAATTAGGTCTCCGATATTCTTTTTTGAGCTGTTACAAACTAAGTTACCACTTCGTAAATTTTCCTTTTCTCGAACTGTCATTTCGACCTTCTACCACTTTACCTTTGTTTGATTATTTTCAATTAATAGGTTGCGCCCATATGAGCAACACTGAAAATCCAATACGGTTATGTTTACAATTGAGTCAGTTTTCACTTTTCTTAAGCTGGGCCTTGGGGTCAACATGACAGTTAATTTTTAAAAGGAGGAAGTATATTGTTTTGGTTTGGTATTGATATTCATATACTCCCTCCGTCCCACTCGAATTAGGATAAATTTCCATTTTGAGTGTCCCATTCGAATTAGGGCAACCCAAAAATGGAAGTGTTTTATTTAATGAGACCGACATTCACACTCACAACAACTTTCCACTCATTATTCTCTACCCCACTTTCTCTCTCATACTTTACTTTTCATACTCACAACACCTACTCCACTAACACTTTTTCCTTAATCCCCGTGCCCAACCCAAAAATCCTAATTCGGGTGGGACGGAGGGAGTATTGTTTAATTTGGGTTCTCGCCTCTCCTTCACTAGAAAGCAATCTTATTCAGATATTAGCAAAGCTGCATTGATGTTTGACATTCATATACCTCTCTTTTTGTGAATTCAATAAGTTGAGTAATAGCTGTGTTAGGCACACACACACACACACACACACACATATATATATATATATATATATATATATATATATATATATACTCCTTCCACCTTTTTAGTCTGTTCACTTTTTGCTATTTGGGTGTCTCATTTGACTGTTCGTATCCCAAAAAAGGAAAGTTTATATTATTCTTTATTTAGTGCGAGCCACTTGTCATACTCACTACAACTATCCCACTCACACATCACATCATACTTTTCATATCACAACACCTAGTTAACTACTAATATTAAACACTTTCCTTGAAACCCGTAATTTGGTCAAAGTGTGAATAAACTAAAAAGTATATATATATATATATATATATATATATATATATATATATATATATATATATATATATATATATATTGTATCTGTTTGCATTCTGTGTCATCTTGTCATTTTATTTTATTTTTATTTTTGTTTCTTGACAAGTTATTATGTTTTAGACTTTGTGGCATGTCCCTTGTTTGGGAGCTCCTTTCTGGGAACTGTTGTCCTATTCCTTGAGTGGGAGTTTCTGTTGTTAACTCTTGCATGCATCTTGTGCCTTAAAAACTAGCATGTGGATGGACGTTGTACTTACTTTCGGTTATGTCATTTTGCTAGCTCCTTTGAGTGGACGGCTTGTGATTGCTGAATCTCTGGGTAAAGGAAAGAGCTCTGGAAAATCTTCTAAAGTCAAGGACCATGCCAAGAAAGACAAATATCTTTTTAAGCGGAGAGATGAACCGAAAGAGTTAAAGGTTCGGCCAAAGAAGGAAGCGCAACAAACCTCCTCTCTCCAGCCTGTTTTAATTGACGGTTCTTTACCAACTGCTGCTGGCGAATATGTGTTGCAAAAGAGAGCTCCTGAAGTTTCTGTAAAGCCTGAACAGACTGGGACTCTGCCATATTTTGGAGATACAGCTAAAAGAAATATCAGTATTGTGAACGAGCCTTCTCCTTCCTTACACAGCAATCTTGGTGTTCAGATGACTGCAAGCAAGATTGAGTCACCTGCTAGCTCTTCTGATGGTGAAGCTCCTCCAGGCTACCATGTAGAAACGAGCTCAACTCCAGATATAGGGAAGAGTGCGAATTTGAAATTGGAATCTGATGGGAAAATGGTTGGTTCAGGTGCAGAAGATGATAAGCTTCACACTGTTGAGCCGGGTGAGGCAACGGTTTCCTCTAAAGAGGACATCCAGAGGTCAGGAGCAAATAAAACAGTTGAAGGGTTTGAGGAGACTCCTAGTTTGCTAGCTACAACCGAAATGCAAAGTGGGTCGAAGAAGGTGAAGGTTCGTAAGCGTCCTGCTGGAGATTTGAGCTCTGGTAAAACCGACTTTGTGGAGAAGAAAAAGAAGAGAAAGAAAGACTTCACAAGCTCTGATATTCCACATATGCGTGTGAAAGATGCAGGGTCCGTTGTAAGAAACAAAGACTTGATGAGCCCTGGTGTCCCTCCGATAGAGAACTCTCAGACAGGGCGTCAGAGCACTGACGTTAGGGCCACTACTTCCGATACTATTAGGGTTGGGAATATTGAGCTTGATGTTCCACAGATACTGAGTTATCTGCAAATTCTTGCTCTGGATCCTTACTATGGCTCTGACAGAGGAATACCTTCGATAATAGCACAAGTTTTTTTGAAGTATCGGTCTCTCGTTTATCAGAAGAGCTTGGCCATGTCACAATTAGCTGGGGAGGAGGCAAATGAGGCACTTCCAAGTAAATCTCCAGCTGTTACTGCAGCTACTTCTGATCACCCTTCCTCCAAAGATATCAGAGAAGAAGTGGCACGCAAAAGACCACAACAACAACCCAGACCTTCTGTAAGACCCGATGATCCTACAAAAGGTGGGAGAAAACGCGGGCCATCCGATCGTCAAGAAGAAATAGCCGTCAAAAAGAAGAAGAAAGTCAATGATATAAGAAGCTTAACAGTGGAGAAGAAGGTTATCCAGAAGAATCCAGAAGCAGCACGAGCAGAAACCAAACCACCAGCAGTAGCTTCAGTGCCAAAGAAAGCCGGACAAGAATCTATCAAGAAAACGGAGCAGCCTCCTCCTCCTCCGTCCCGGGCATCAGTACCAACAATGCTGGTGATGAAATTCCCAACTGGGTCAAACATTCCCTCTGTTAACGAGCTCAAGGCCAAGTTCATTCGCTTTGGGCCCGATTTATCAGCCACTCGCTCATTCTGGAAGACTTCAACTTGTCGAGTTGTATTCAAAGACAGGAAAAACGCAGATGCGGCCTATCAATTTTACAAAAACAGCCGTATATTTGGAGATGCAAAAGTGTACCTGAGAGACGTGGAATTAGCACCATCAGAAACCGAACAGGGCAAGGCCCAAAAGGAAGTTGAGCCAAGGCCCTCTCCAGTAACAATGACACCAGGAATTCAGCCGAAATCAATTCTGAAGAAAGCAGGTGGAGAGGAGGTAGGTGGTGGTAATGGTGGAGGTAGGGGAACTCCGCGTGTTAAATTCATGTTGGGTGGGGAAGAAAGTAATAATAGAGGAGCGGAAGAGCCAAAGTTGATGATTGGTAATAAGAACAACTTCAACAACAATGGTGGTGCATCATCTTCTTCTTCTACTACTACTACTCATGCAACAATGGATTTTAATACTAGTAAGAATTTTCAAAAGGTCAATTTTCCGCCTCATATGTTGTCTCCTCTTCCTCCTCCTTTACTTCCGCTTCCAATTCCAAATACTAGTACTAGTACTTCTTCTCATGGTCTATCATCTAGGCCCCAAAATAGTATGGGTTATAGTACTGAAATAGCAACTCCACAAGTGCAAAAATTACCACCTCCGCCACCAAGAAATGTTGTTCATCATCACAATTATAATATGCCCGTGTTTGTGCCACCCACATCAGTGCCTAATGTTGATATCGCCCCGCAAATGTTAAGCCTACTGACAAAGTGCAATGATGTCGTGACCAATTTGAGAAACTTGTTAGGCTACGTGCCTTATCATCCTCTCTGATTAGAGAGAGAGAGAGAGAGAGAGAGAGAGAGAGAGAGAGGACGAAAACGAGCGCAAGAATGGACGATCTGAGAGACTTGTTGTGATGGGTTTATGGTAAAATGGCATACGAAGTGAATATGATGGGCAGTAGTTATGTTGATGGTAAATTGAGAGAAATAAAAATTGGATGAGTATGTGGGCAAAGGAGCTGGTCAAGATAATCATATATCTGCCCCAGCACAAGACACAGAACGCATTAATAATGAGATGGCGGCATCAGTTCAGTTTTATATTTTTGTAGCTTGGAAAATCTGTAATTTGTGACGCCTTGTTTTATTTATGTTTGAGGCGACTGAACTTAATGGATCATACATCTCCCCCGCCCCCTCTTTGTTTGTCATTTTTATTTTTGTTTTTCGGTACTTTCTACGGGCTTTTATGACTTGCGTAATTCTGCGCGTCGACTAGACTCACTAGTGTAGTCTAGTCGATTGCAAGAGTCGCCGAGGGCGAAAATAGTTAAGCTGATGAACGCTTGATAATTATTATCTCCGGTTCAAAATGCATTTTCATTCATTTTTTGATATGAATATCTTTTTGTTTGAGACGACTATGGTGAAGTCATCGTTTTATTTTTGGAGTAAGTTTTCGGAAATCCATAAATAATAAAGTTACAAAAAATGGCTACAAAATGTGGCTTACAAAATGAGTTATAATTGTATTGGTGTTTTTAATTAGAGTGTGCTGGGTCCACTATCGATTTAGCCAATAAAATATCGCCACCACATTTTGTATTCTTCATTCTGTAACCTTCTTTTGTAAGCCTAGCATTGCCCTTTGAGAAAACTAGTTTCTCCATAAGTTATTAAAAGTCCACTTTTTAATATTAGTATTACCTTTAAACCCTATTAAAAAAAAACTTTTTATATCTTATGAACGTACTAATTTCCCACAAAGTTTTCTGTTATTTTTGTTCATACAGTGTTTGTATACCAGTATAATAGCTCACTCTGAATATGCCGCGTTGTTTTTCTTATG
Source organism: Campanula takesimana (assembly GCA_026119855.1). Classification (NCBI taxonomy): domain Eukaryota; kingdom Viridiplantae; phylum Streptophyta; class Magnoliopsida; order Asterales; family Campanulaceae; genus Campanula; species Campanula takesimana. The sequence goes on along the minus strand of JAOWBW010000203.1, from coordinate 1,125,924 downwards.
TTGAAAATGTTTTCTCATGTAGTCATGTGATAAATACTTTTAACGTTATGTAATAGATGCTCACCATCATACCATCAATATAGCTAAAATCTCGGGTAAAACGCGTTTTACAAAATGTCCAAGAAAAACTTAAAGCATCCACAAAGCTCTTTAAAGTTGTTTTTTTATTGTTCCTAGATGCCAAGTCAACAAATAAGAAGTTCAAAGCTTCTTTCACAATGGTAGAGCTTTTTAAATTTAATGGCTTAACATGGGTAGTTGGGGAAAGTAATGGAAATGCTCATGTAAAGAGCTCTTTCTAGAAAGAGTTGTTTTTTACTAAAGAGCTTTTTCATTTTTTTCACAATGGTAAAAAGCTTGAAAGAGCTCTTTCACCAAAATAAAAAGCTTCCAAAAAGCTCCCATTGTGGATGCTCTTATTTTAAAAAAAAACGTGGTGACATTTTTGCAAACATGCGGAACCTCTTTAAAAAACGTGCGGTGATATTTTTGTAAACAATCAGAACTTCTCAAACGGTTCTGGATATCAATATAAAGCCTTCTGAATGTAATTTTTGAAGCACATTTGAAGAAGGTCATGACCAACAAACCTTCTGGGTATCAACATCAAATTATTCTGGATTTATATATAAAGTCATCTGGATGAGTTTCAAGCACATTTTAAGAAAGTCTTGGTCAAGAAAAATTCTGGATATCAACCTCAAAAAGTTTTGGACATCAATATTAAAGCCATCTCGATATGATTTTAATGATATTTGAACAAAGTCATGGCCAACAAACCTTCTAGGTATCAAGCTTAAGAGGTTCTGAATAGAAATAAAAAATGTTCTGGATAGTATTTTTTGTTGTGCAAGTGAGAAAAAAAAATAAAAAATAAAAAAAAAAAGATTTTTTTTTAGTTAAGGAGAGAGTGTATTTTTTAGTGCCAGTTCTAGTGTTTTTGATAGTCAGTTGTAGTGTTTTTGATAGCTAGAGAGCATTTTTAAAGAACCTTTAAAGCTGAAAAGAACCTTTGAAACTGATAGTCATAACCTTTGAATTGGATAGCTAGAACATTTCAAAGTGATATCTAGATGTGTTTTTTTAAAAGTAAACTAGCGGGTAACCCGTGCTCTGCACGGGAAACCAATACTATGTCTTAAAAAATATTTTAACCATAGTTAACTAATATAGTAATCATTATTTTAACTAATATTATTAATAATAAAAATTAATTTATATGACTACTATTATTATAATAACTATTATAATTAATTAATACTATTAATAGTAATAGTTAATATATATTAATAGCAATGATTAATCTATATAATAATAATTATTAATATAATTATTATAATAAAACAATATTATTAATAGTAATAGTTAATTGATATAGTAACTATTATGATTAATATTAAAAATCAATAATCTAACTTATATAATAACTTATATGATAACTTATTTAATTAACTAATACTAATAATAGCAATAGTTAATGTATGTAGCCTATTATAGTTAACCAATACTATTAATAGTAAAAAATAACTTATAAAGTAACTATTATGGTTAACTAATACTATTAATAGTAATAATTAACTTATATATAGTATCTATTATAGTTAACTAATACTATTAATAGTAATATTTAACTTGTATTGCAACTAATATTGTTAACTTATACTATTAATATTAATAGTAAACTTATACTATTAATAGTAATAGTTAACTCATATAATTACTAATATGATTAACTAATAGTATTAGCTAAGAATGAAAATATCAAAAGTCATTACATTTTAGGATGATGTTGATGTGGCTTCTCCAAATTCAAGTTTTTACTAAAACATGTACACATGTCAAACCCACAACTCTCCTCACCAACTTTAATATATATATATATATATATATATTGTGAACCATGGCCATGTGACGACATTATGCAAGATGCACAATCAGACGGAGACATATATATATATATATATATAGATTTGAAGAGAAACAGTAGTCATTAGGCTTTGCCCCCTGATTCCGTGTTTAAAATCGCCAAAAGATGTCGTTTAGGCCCTCAAATTGTCATTTGAAGTTTTTTTCAGCAAATCGCACCGTTTTTTGTGAAACATGTTTTTCCTAATCACTTGGTAAAACGCGTTTTACGGGAGACCAACCCATAAATATATACCATGTGTAAGAAAAATAGAGAAGAAAAACTTCTCACAATGCATTAGGTCCTTTTCATATTCCAAAAAGGGGACCTCTTCAAGCATATTCTCACTATTACTTTTCAAAATGAAAATTCTAATACTTCCTTATTTTTTTATTTTTTTACATTTCATCATTCAAGACAATTGTCGTCGCGTTACAAACTCCTATTAAGTCTATTACATATCAATTGCCTAGTCTAGTATAATTCCTTGTGGAGTTTCACCGCGTTAGAACCTATTACTGCGAATGATACTGCATCTTCAGAAATCTCTCATAGAGACCCCCACTACGTCGAAGCCTTTCCCACACACCCGAATACCATTGAGCCAAGAGGCTCTTGGGAATACTTCCTTAGTTAATGCGACTTATATGCCACTTATTATCTTTATCACACTTTCTCTTTTTCTCTCTCTCTTTTTTTTTTTTTACTTCCATTTCACGACACCAACTCTACTATCAATATCAAACTTACTTTCTCATAATTCCATGAAAATCAAGTCTGGTAGTACTTGCACTGTTCCAATTTAAAGTTCTTAGTTTGACTTTGCACGCTTATTAAGGAAGCAAAACAAAAAATGAGTCAACAATAGTAGTGAGTTATAAGTTAAGTAACTAGTGTTTTTTTTTTTTGTAATTCATGAATTTTATGAGGACAAAATGTCCAAAACACAGGTCATACTTTTTTATTTATGAACAATTTAAATTAAAAACCTCAATATGAAACGAACTAGAAAGGAAAGTAAAACCTTAAATTGGAACATGTTGAGTAATATATATCATGGGATGGGAGGGATATATGCAAAGGATAGAGCAATTTATGGGATGGAAGGAATATATGCAAAGATGAGACATTGTCCAACCAAGAAGATACCTCCTATATGATTTTAAATAATTCTCATTTTTTTTTTCAAATATTTAAATTTTAAACAATATATAATTAAATCTGAAGCCTTGTTATTAATAGTATTATTGATGGGGTATTAATAAGACGTTTTAATTCTTTATAAGTATAATTAAATTAACGTAAAGCTATAAATAGTTAATAAGAAAAATTAAATATTGTGAGTATGTAAAGTAAAATAGGAAAGAGAAAGTGAGTAGGGAATTTTTGTTGTGAGAATGACAAATGGGTCAAATTATTCATTTTAGGTAATAAAATGAAGTAAGAACCTTAAATTGATACGGAGTTTAAATTTGAATTCCTATTCAACCCACATAAACAAGAACGACAGAAGAGTTGATCGTGAATCAAACGGAGGATTGATCCTCGATTTGCAACGGTCAATTCAATTCCAACGGTCGAAATTGGGGAACGGTTAATCCTCACCTGAGTTTCAAATTTATATTCTTACCAAACCCAAATAAAATTTGCTACACGAGAACCTTAAATCGCCGTCCAGTATTTATATTAGGGTTCCTATTTTTCTGATTTGAATTCTCACACCTCTCTCTCTCTCTCTCTCTAAGCCAAGGAGTGTTCTTCAATTGAGTAGGAGGCGGTCACTTTGAAGGTCCGTTGTCTTCGATTTCACGTTTATACTCCGGCCGGTGGCAGGAATGTCGCTTCTCACATCACCATACATACATACATATGCATGCATGCATGCATGCATACATATACAAGCATACATACATGCATACTTGCATACCCACATACATATCTAGCGGCAAACGTACATACCTACCTACATACACAGATACCTACACACATGCATACACACATGCAAGCACATATTCATAAATACCTACATACATTCATACAGACATGCAGGCACATATAAATACATACTTACACACACACATACACACATACATACATGCATACTTTCATACACACATACACATCTATCGACAAACATACATACCTACCTATATACATAGATACCTACACACATGCAAACACATATTCATTAATACCTATACACATGCATACAGACACGCAAGCACGTATACACACATACTTACACTCATACACACACACACACACATACATAAATACATACATACATACGTACGTACATACATACATACATACATATATATGTACATATATACATACATACATACATACTTACATACATACATACATACATACATGCACATACTTGCATACACACATACATATCTATCGACAAACGTACATACCTACCTACATACATAGATACCTACACACATGCATACACACATGCAAACACATATTCATACATGCATACATGCTTTTGTTTATACATAGATGCACTCTAAAGTGATAGGTAGTTGCGCAATTTTGTACCAAATAGGTAGATCTAGACTCGCAAAGGAATACTTGGTGTTATTGAGAGATTCTAATAAAACTTCTATGTGATTTGTATAGTTGAACAACCAACCTCCACGAAAGTGGTAATATTTTGGGGCACTGTCTTGTTCTGGTTAAAAGAAAAACTAAAATGGTTTTTTTTAGACACATTAAAGTGATTGGTTTAAAGTGCTCGTGGATTTGTATTGAGCAACGGCCCCATTCATACAGGTAATTCTTTGATAGTTTGTCTCCATTAAGTTTATTTTATTACTCTTCTGATGTACTTTTAATATATATTTTTTACATTGAGGGAATATTTAAGCATTAACCACTCAGGTGCTTGGTCCTGCCGGCGCCCAACAACTGGACAAGAAATTAACCGCCACGGCTCTTAGCCTTTGCACATAAGCTTATAAACTCCATGTTATCATTCGAAACATAGCCATGAATCTCTTCCTTAAATTCTATTTTCACAATGTTGAAGGTCAGTCTCTTCATTAGCCTAGTTATATTTTACAACATTGTGAAAAGAGAATTTAAGTTGTTTATAATTTTTTTTCCTTTTTTTTTGTCTTTTCTTTTGTTGTTGTTTTTTTTGTTGTGTTTGAAATTTTTATTTGTTGTCACGATTGTTTTTTTTTTAACCATAATTTTGAGGTTGCTACTAGTGTATTTTAAGTGTTGTTGTTTTTCGATCATTAGTTTTCAATTGATGCAGTGGCGAAGGTAGGTTATGGAGAAGGGGGTCGGGTCACCCGACCCACTTTAGTTTTGGAATGTGTCAATTTACCACCCTTAAGATTTAAAAAAAAATGTCTCTTTAGTAAATATTGCACTAAATTATTATTTTGGCCCCCTTGTTTTTATTCATAGAACAATCTTGACCCCCTTTGTAAATTTTTTGGCTTCGCGACTGAATTGATATTGTTTTTTTTAATGAAAGTTTCACATTATTATGGGATAAGAATGCTTTCTTGGAGTAGGTGAAGTAGCATGAGCATCTACTTCATTCTCTTGTTAAATAATATTATTGATAGTAATAGCAATGATTAATTTATATAATAATTATTATAATTATTATAATAAACTAATACTATTAATAGTAATAGTTAATAGATATAGTAACTATTATGAGATTGTCAACATTTTGTTAGTAAATTATCTTTTTTTAATCTTTTTCACATTCTAGTTTATTTTTTGTTGTCTTTTTTTTTCTTTTTTTTAATATCTAAACGACTACTTATGTTTGTGTTTTGTTGTATGATTGTTGTTGTCTATATTTTGATTGCAAATATTAGGTTGTGGTTTTGTGGTTGTAGATATTTTCGTTTTTTTCTCATTTTTTTTATGTTAGTGTTTTATTCGCTATAGGTACTCATAGTAATTGAAATATATTTTTTCTTGTTATTATTGTGATTTTTTCCCTGTGGTCTTATTAGATTTTTTTTTCGGGTAATTTTGAGAATGTTTTTGTTTATATTCATATTTTTGTTTACGTGTCTAATTTTTACTTTTTGATTTTTGCTTTTTGTTTCTTTCTTTTTTGTTTATGTTTATTATCTTTTCCCCAATCTAGTTTTTATATATCACATAATTGGATGTTATTATTAATTAGTTAAGACCGGTCGAGAATTTTTAGTCACGAAACGCATCACAAGTTGCAAATAATAAAATAGCGGGTATAATATTTCACATCTACTACAAAAGTTAAGGGGCAAAAAATGTCAGGAGTATGGTAAATGTGCCTATACATATTATTAGGATAAGTATACATTTTGGCAGTTGCAGAGGTTTCTCATTCATGGTCAGGTTGTCATTCTGAGCAAGCTGATGTCGAGTAACGCCTCCTCTGATTGGCTCTCGGTACAAGTTTCTTCAACTTCAACTTCTGTTTCTGTAGATGATTTATAGTTATGTTTCACTTCAATAGTGGAATCTGCTAATATAGAACGCGAAAATTTCATGGAAATATGATGCTTCTTTTACAGTGTTTCCTCGGTTATACTGGAGTACCAGTCTGCTCCGAGCACACCAGAAAGTACAATAGGGGATACTATACTCGGTATCCCAAAAGCGTAGATATAGCAAAAGAGATTGTGGGGAGATGCAAAAATGATGTAACAACTGATCCTCGAGTCTGAATAAGAGTTCAGCACGTAAAGAGCCTCCTCAAAAACTTTTGAATTAGAGTTCAGCACGTAAGGAGCCTCAAGATCTCTACTCCATAGATGTTCTTGATGAACTGGGCATCAAAAGCACAAGCGGGAGGGTCAAAGTCAAACCAGAGGGGGAAAGAGGGAGCTCGAGATCTTCAATGAATTTTTCAGACGTGGGTCAGTACATGGAGCCATTATATGACAAAGAAAGTGATGGAAGATCCAGTTACCATAGAAAAACTATGGTTGTAGAAGCAGTAAGAGATTTGCAGAGTCTCAGCAAGAAGAAGAAGAAGTATAATAAGGTACAAGTCCGCAATGCTGGAATTGTACCTTTTCTTGGAATTCTTCTGGAAAACAAAGACAAAAAAGTGAGGTTTTAAAATTCTTGAATTACGTACTGCTAGAGTTAGCTGAAGATGATGATGCGGCCATGGTAGATGCCTTTCTCTGAAACCCATAAATTGTCTCTGTCTTCTGCATTATATGTTTCCATCTCGAGTAATTAAATGTGGCTTCTAATTTACCTGTACAAGGGCTGTTCCCAAATAAGTGATTCTCTCTTTTTCGTCTCTAGGGTTTTTCCCTAGAGGCCGCCGTTCAATGGCCTTCCCGGCCTCTTTCTTTGATATCCCCGTCGCCCCTGTTTCATCACACTCTCCGGAAATTACTAGCATTCAAAGCCCTTCCGTGTCTCAAAAGTTTAACCCTAATCCGGCGCCGCTACCTTCTTGCCATGCAAACCCTAATCTGCAAGCGGCGCAATCCACATCTTCGCCTATTCCAAATCCCAAACCTACATCATATGCTAGCTTATTCACGACTCACCAATCTGCTCCATCACAAACTTTACCCGCTATTATTCCTTCGTCTTACAAATGAATTCCATCAATCAAACTTTCCCGAGAACAAATAGACGCTTTCGCCTTGCTGTTAAATGGACCCTTGTGGGTAAATTCTCCCATGGCAGACCATCCATGGAAGATGCTCGCCTTGCTTTTACGAAGTTCCAATTGAAGGGTCAATACAAGTTGGGCCATCTTGATGCAAGACATATGCTTATTCAATTATCCTCGGATGTCGGTCTCTCTGATCCTTCAGCATTTGACGACGCTCGACTTTATGGAGGGATGGTGTGTAACGACCCCAAAACCCGTCCCTATTTATTTTATATTTTTGGGAATTTTTATTTGATATTATATGTACATTTTATATGTTACATCATATTTTATGATTTGCACATCTTACTTGATTATTTGTGTTATGTACTTAGTAATAATAATGATTAAGGAAGTTAAATGATTAAGTTGAAACTTTAGGGTCCTTTGTGAAAATGTAACTTCAGGGGTCTAATTGTTCAAAGTGAAACCTGGGTGACCAAAATGTAAAAATGGGTAAAGATTTTATCAAAAACACTTATCCTTCTCTTTCTTTCTTTGTGCTGATATGTTCTGCAACTTTCTCTACGTTTCCTTAGGTTAAGAAAGAAATAGGTAAGTTACTAATTCCCCTTTAAATATTAAAATGGTCATATATGTTATACTTGCTACTTGTACTTGTTAATTTGGTGATTTGAATAATATTTGTGATACTTGTAATTTTGGGACAAATGGAGTATTTGGAAAGTTGATGTTGATTGTGTAAAGAAGTCATATTTGTGTTGTATAACTCAGTTTGGTTGAATTATGTTTGATAAGATACATGTTGGTTCGTACTTTTGGGACGGTGAAACGAAAGGAGTAAAATTATCAAGTTTTGTATCTGGCGGGTGTGTTGGGCGGCCGCCCAAATAGGGCGTGCGGCCGCACATTTATCTGGAAGATTTTTGTCTTGGAACAGAATGTTTTGGGCGGCCGCACAGGCTGGTGTGGGCGACCGCCCAAGGTTGCTGAAAAATGGAGTTGTTCCATTTCAAGTGATTTAAAGTTCAGGTTTGGTCTAGGTCTTAGGTGATATCCTAGAGTACCTAGAGGGTTGTTGTGGAACACCCTAGTGTTTGAAATTGGTTCTTTTGTGAACAAATGTGTTATGGAATGTGAATATGTGTTTCATGGAGATTGTTGAACATCTTTTGATGTGCGTTGGATTTGATTGGTTCATCTTTGTGATGTGTTTGGCTTGATTCCCTACTTTGGAATCATTGCCCCTGGTTGTTGTTTAAGCAAGTATTCATTACTATGCTTGTTTGGAAGTCCAGCTGGTACTTGTTGTTGAGTTGGGCAGTGGTAGGAATTATAATGGCACACGAGCCAAGTTCATTGTAAGGCTTCTACCATTGGTTTCCCATTTTTAACCCTTTCCTTGGGCCACAGATTGGGTTTGGGCTAGCTCTCCCTTGAGTGAGTTTAGTCACCGTTTGGGTTATGACTATGTGTCATTTCCCCCCTCTTGCTGCTGTTGTTGTTGTTGTTTGGTTCATGAACCGGTTTCAGCCCTTTGGTGCTGCTCAGTTGATACCTCTAAGATGGTTACATGTTTGATTTGAGAACCTTGGATCCGTATCCACGTATGAGTGTTTATTTCCGCCTTATATGTGGTATGATGAGTTGGTCGTTGTTTCCAACCGGTATGGGACGGTTGGCGATAGGGAGCCTCTCATGTTATGTGTTGTGTGGATGTTTATTGACATTGTTCAATTCCGAGTATCATTTCAGAATGTAACGTAGTTTCATTTTAGTAGCTTACTGAGATTCATTCTCACCCTTATTTGTTTACTGTTTTAGATAAAGGAGAGCCCAGGGGATAGGTCACTTCAAGGGAGGACGTCGAGGAAGTGATTTGGGTAAGATAATTTTGGGAAAGTAAGTTTGGTATGTAAAGGCTACATTATGTAAATGTATAACCTTTTGGGTAGTGTACCCGTGACATCATCTTTGTATCACCTATTTTTGGAACATGTTGGTGAGTTGTAAATTTGTAAGTAAAGTGTGTAAGCCTTATGGCTAAGTACTTTTGATTGAGAAAGTTTGTTTGTGTGGAATGAAGTCAAGTTTTAAGTAAAGGTGTTTGGTTATATGAAACTTTTATGAAAGTACATTTCGAAAAATTTTCCTATAATGTTTTATGACGTCTTCCGATCGTGTCCCGAGCGTGGGGCCAAGTAGGACCACGGGTACGGGGCGCAACAGTTGGTATCAGATCTAGGTTATAGATGGTCTAGAATGACTAAGTGACCTAGGAGTGTAGTTGTGTATAGAGTGAGTAACGTTGAGTGTCTTATGCAGGTACTTATTGAAAATAGGTGAAACTGAAGGAGATCAGGCTGGTTCTTCAGGGCAAGGGGATGCTAGAGAAGAGGCTCAAATTATGTTTCAGGGGATGTTCGAGGCAGCTATAAAAACTTTAAATGATCAAAGGCAAGGAGGAGAACAATCACCTCCGAGATATGGGTTAGAACAGTTCCTGAAGATGAAACCCATGGGTTATGAAGGAGAACCAGAGGTAATAAAGTTCGAAAGGTGGATAAAGTCGATGGAAAAAATATTTGATGTCTTGATATGTACAGATGAAGAACAAGTAAGGTTTGCTACCTATAAACTGAGTGGAGCTGCTGAGCACTGGTGGAGAGCTTTGAAAGCAAATTGGGATGAGAATCATGTAGCCTATACTTGGGAAAATTTTCTGAGGAAGTTCAAGGAGCATTTCATTCTTCGGGTAGATCAAGACAAGAAGGAAATGTAGTTTCTTAACTTGGAGCAGAACACTATGACTGTGGCTCAGTATACGTCCAAATTCACGGAGTTATCCAGGTACTGTACTCATTTGGTGGCAACTGAGGAAAGGAAGGCAACTAGATTTGTAAAGTGTTTGAAAACTGTGATTCGAAGTCAACTAGTATCCCACAAGTTGCAAGATTTTCAAGATGCTGTTGATAGAGCATATCAGGTGGAGCATGATATAGAGGAACATAAGAGGAAAATTGAATTGGCAGGGACATGAAGACAATGAAGACCTCAACCACAGCGTGGTGATAGTCGAGGAGGTCAGGGAACACCATCACAATTTAGAAGTCAACCGTAAGGACAATCAATTGTCAGGAATCAAGGTAATACCTCGGGAAATCAAGGTAGAAGAATGTGTAATTACTGTCAGAAGGAAGGGCACACTGAAGAGCGGTGTTGGAAGAAGCAGGGAAAGTGTTTGAATTGTGGTCAGCTTGGCCATTTTTAGAAGGATTGTCCAAGAGAAAGGATTGTAGCATATGGGAGTGGAGCAGGATCGTCTCAAGGTCAGAAGAGGGATGCCTCAGGGAAGCCGAAAGTGCAAGGTCGTGTTTTTGCTATCAATCAACAACAGGCTTCAAATTCTTCTAACGTGATAGGAGGTATAATTTCTGTGTCTAGTTTGAGGGCACGTGCACTTATAGACCCTGGCTCTTCGCATTCTTATATGTCTGTGCATTTTGCTTCTCGATTGTATGTTTCTTCTGAAACTCTACATTATGTGTTAGAAGTGTCTACTCTATTAGGGGAGTGTTTGGTGACTAATAAGGTGTTACATGGCTGTGATGTGCATATTTGGGAGCATGTTTTATTTGCTGATTTAGTTGTTTTGCCATTACAAGATTTTGATATTATCTTGGGAATGGATTGGTTGAGTAAATACCATGCTTCAGTTGATTGTTATAAAAAGGTGGTTACATTTTCTATTCCTAATGTGCCTGAATTTACTTTTGAGGCTGTTCCTTTGGGTAAGGGAATTCGTATTATTTCTTATGTGAAAGCTAGAAAGTTGTTGCATCGTGGTTGTACGGGGTACTTGGCTAGTGTTCTTGATACTACTAAAAAGTTTCCTGAAGTAGAGGATGTGCATATTGTGAAAGAGTTTCCTGATGTGTTCTCTACTGAGTATTCTATGCCTCTTGATAGGGAGATCGAGTTTTGTATTGACTTACTTCCAGGTACTACCCCGATACCTGAATCACCTTACAGAATGGCTCCAGCTGAATTAAAGGAGTTGAAAATTCAACTGCAAGAGTTGCTTGATAGAGGTTTCATTCGACCCAGTGTATCACCTTGGGGAGCTCCTGTATTGTTTGTAAAGAAGAAAGATGGGTCCTTGAGACTATGCATCGACTATAGAAAACTGAATCAGGTGACTGTAAAGAACAAATATCCTTTGCCTCACATTGATGATTTATTTGATCAACTCCAAGGGTCAGTTGTCTTTTTGAAACTTGATTTGAGGAGTGGGTATCATCAGTTGAAGATTCATTCAGAAGACATTCCTAAGACTGCTTTTCGTAGTAGGTATGGTCATTATGAGTTTCTTGTTATGCCTTTCGGGTTAACAAATGCTCCAGCTGTTTTCATGGATATGATGAATCGAGTTTTCAAGCCTTATCTTGATTCTTTTGTGATTGTGTTTATTGATGACATCCATGTTTATTCTAAGTCTCGGGAGGAACATGAGCAACACTTGCGAATGGTTCTATCTATTCTTCGGGAGAAGCAGTTGTTTGCAAAATTCAGTAAGTGTGCTTTTTGGCTCGATGAAGTTTCTTTTCTGGGACATGTGGTTTCTAATAGAGGTATATCGGTTGATCCATCAAAAGTTGAAGCTATTATGAATTGGAAGAGGCCAGAATCAGTTACAGAAATTCAAAGTTTCTTGGGGTTAGCTGGGTACTACAGAAGATTCATTGAAGGGTTTTCTAAAATTGCTACACCATTGACTCAGTTGACTCGAAAGAATGTGCCATATGTGTGGGATGATAAATGTCAAGTTAGTTTTGAGGAGTTAAAGAAGAGGTTGACCACTGCTCCTATTCTTGCACTGCCTAATGGGAATGATGAATTGGTAATTTATAGTGATGCTTCAAAAGAAGGCTTGGGGTGTGTTCTAATGCAAAGTGGGAAGGTAATTGCGTATGCTTTAAGGAAGTTAACTCCTAGTGAACAGAATTATCCGACCCATGACATGGAGCTTGCAGCTATTGTTTTTGCGTTACACAAATGGAAGCATTATCTATATGGAGCAAAGTTTGAGATTTTCACAGATCATCAGAGTTTGAAGTATCTTTTCTCTCAGAAAGAGTTGAACAATAGACAACGAAGATGGATGGAGCTGTTGAAGGATTATGATTGCACCATTTCTTATCATCCGGGCAAGGCAAATGTGGTAGATGATGCTATTAGTCGGAAGTCTTATGTAGCTTCATTGATGGTACGGGAATGGAAGATGTTAGAGGATGCTCGAGATTGGTGTCCTTATAAATCGAGGCATGGGGATATATTTGCGAATATCAGAGTATTACCAACCTTAATTCAACAAATCAAGGATGCTCAGAAAGATGACCCCAGGTTAGTGAAGGTTGTGGGAAAGATCAAAGATGGCAGATTTGAAGACTTTTCTCTCAGTTCTGAAGGAGTATTGACTTTCAGAGGTAGACTGTGTGTTCCTAATGTTAATGGGATTAAACTTCAAGTTCTCGAGGAAGTCCATAAGTCGAGGTATACTATTCATCCCGGGAGTACCAAAATGTATCAAGATTTGAAGTAACAATTTTGGTGGAACAACATTAAGCGGGAAATAGCGGATTATGTGTCGAAGTGTTTGACTTGTCAACAAGTGAAAGCTGAACATCAAAGACCCGCAGGTTTGCTTCAACCTTTAGAGATACCGGAATAGAAATGGGAACATGTTACTATGGATTTTGTGTCAGGATTACCTCGTACTCGAAGAAGGCATGATGCAGTTTGGGTGATCATAGACAGATTGACAAAGTCTTCTCATTTCTTACCTATTGAGATTGGTTATTCGATGGAAAGACTTTCTACTTTGTATATTAATGAGATAGTGAGGTTACACGGAGTTCCAGTTAGCATTGTTTCTGATCGGGATCCTAGATTCACTTCTCGGTTTTGGCAAGCATTTCAGAAGGCTTTGGGTTCAGAATTGAGATTCAGTACTGCTTTTCATCCTCAAACAAATGGCCAGTCAGAAAGGACCATTCAGATTCTTGAGGATATGTTGAGAGCTTGTTCAGTTGATTTTGCATATTCTTGGGATATTCATTTGCCTCTCGTAGAATTTGCTTATAACAACAGTTTTCAGTCGAGTATTGGGATGGCTCCTTATGAAGCATTGTATGGGAGAAAATGTCGTTCACCTATTTGTTGGGATGAAGTTGGGGAAGCAAAGATTTGGGGTATTGATATGGTTAATGACTCAGTTGAGAAGGTTAAGCTTATTCGGGATCGATTGACTATTGCTCAGAGTCGCCAAAAGAGTTATGCTGATCACCGGAGGTGAGATCTTGAGTTTGAAAAGGGTGATTTTGTGTTTTTGAAAGTTTCTCCAAAGGTGGGAATTAAAAGATATGGGAAGAAAGGCAAGCTTTCTCTGAGGTTTGTTGGGCCTTTTGAGATTTTGGGAAGAGTTGGAGATCGAGCTTATCGTCTTGCGTTACCTCCCCCTCTTGACAAGATTCATAATGTGTTTCATGTTTCGATGCTTCGAAAGTATGTATATGATCCATCTAATGTGTTATCTGAGATACCTGAGGATATTGAACCCAGTATGTCCTATGAGGAGCATCCAGTTCAAGTCATTGATTCTAAAGTTCAAGAATTGAGAACTAAAAGTATTCCTCTTGTTAGAGTTGTGTGGATGAACCATAATGTGGAAGAGTCTACTTGGGAGCTTCGGGATGAAATGGAGAGTAAATATCCTTGGTTATTTGATTCGTTTGGTAAGTTATTTTAAAATTCGGGATGGATTTTCTTTAAGGGGGAGTGATTGTAACGACCCCAAAACCCGTCCCTATTTATTTTATATTTTTGGGAATTTTTATTTGACATTACATGTTCATTTTATGTGTTGCATCATATTTTATGATTTTCACATCTTACTTAATTATTTGTGTTATTTACTTAGTTAGTAATAATAATGATTAAGGAAGTTAAATGATTAAGTTAAAACTTTAGGGTCTTTTGTGAAAATGTAACTTCAGGGGTCTAATTGTTCAAAGTGAAACATGGGTGACCAAAATGTAAAAATGGGTAAAGATTTTATCAAAAACACTTATTCTTCTCTTTCTTTCTCTGTGCTGATATGTTCTGCAACTTTCTCTACGTTTCCTTAGGTTAAGAAAGAAATAGGTAAGTTACTAATTCCCCTTTAAATATTAAAATGGTCATATATGTTATACTTGCTACTTGTACTTGTTAATTTGGTGATTTGAATAATATTTGTGATACTTGTAATTTTAGGACAAATGGAGTATTTGGAAAGTTGATGTTGATTGTGTAAAGAAGTCATATTTGTGTTGTATAACTCAGTTTGGTTGAATTATGTTTGATAAGATACATGCTGGTTCGTACTTTTGGGACGGTAAAACGAAAGGAATAAAATTATCAAGTTTTGTGTCTGGCGGGTGTGTTGGGCGGCCGCCCAAATAGGGCGTGCGGCCACACATTTATCTAGAAGATTTTTGTCTTGGAACAGAGTGTTTTGGGCGGCCACACAGGCTGGTGTGGGCGACCGCCCAAGGTTGCTGAAAAATGGAGTTGTTCCATTTCAAGTGATTTAAAGTTCAGGTTTGGTCTAGGTCTTAGGTGATATCCTAGAGTACCTAGAGGGTTGTTGTGGAACACCCTTGTGTTTGAAATTGGTTCCTTTGTGAACAAATGTGTTATGGAATGTGAATATGTGTTTCATGGAGATTGTTGAACATCTTTTGATGTGCGTTGGGTTGGATTGGTTCATCTTTGTGATGTGTTTGGCTTGATTCCCTACTTTGGAATCATTGCCCCTGGTTGTTGTTTAAGCAAATATTCATTACTATACTTGTTTGGAAGTCCAGCTGGTACTTGTTGTTGAGTTGGGCAGTGGTAGGAATTATAATGGCACACGAGCCAAGTTCATTGTAAGGCTTCTACCATTGGTTTCCCATTTTTAACCCCCTTCCTTGGGCCACAGATTGGGTTTGGGCTAGCTCTCCCTTGAGTGAGTTTAGTCACCGTTTGGGTTATGACTATGTGTCATTTTCCCCCCTCTTATTGTTGTTGTTGTTGTTGTTGTTGTTTGGTTCATGAACCGGTTTCAGCCCTTTGGTGCTGCTCAGTTGATACCTCTCAGATGGTTACATGTTTGATTTGAGAACCTTGGCTCCGTATCCACGTATGAGTGTTTATTTCCGCCTTATGTGTGGTATGATGAGTTGGTCGTTATTTCCAACCGGTATAAGACGGTTGGCGATAGGGAGCCTCTCATGTTATGTGCTGTGTGGATGTTTATTGACATTGTTCAATTCCGAGTATCATTTCAGCATGTAACGTAGTTGCATTTTAGTAGCTTACTGAGATTCATTCTCACCCTTATTTGTTTACTGTTTTAGATAAAGGAGAGCCCAGGGGATAGGTCACTTCAAGGGAGGACGTCGAGGAAGTGATTTGCGTAAGATAATTTTGGGAAAGTAAGTTTGGTATGTAAAGGCTACATTATGTAAATGTATAACCTTTTGGGTAGTGTACCCGTGACATGGCGCGACATGGTGGGAGGAGTTCATGTTGATCCTTGGGCTCCAATGGCTGATAGCGAAAATTTGGAGGACTACTATGATGAAAAAGACGGCTTTCAACCAGTCAAAGGAAAACGAGGAAAGTCTAGCTCGAAAGCTAAGGCAAAGAATAACAAGCCAAAAAGGATCTAGAAGCCGACAAGACAATGATCTTTCTTTGCTTAGCTTTTTATTTATTTTTAATTTTTGTCCTTTTTTTTTGGTCACTCTTTGTATTTTTGCTGAAAAAAAAATCTAATTTACCTGTGCAGGAAACAATTGCCAACAAAATAGACATATCATGTCATCAAGTACTTTTGAACTGATTAAGCATTCAGCATTGCTTCTTCTGCTCGAGCTTTCAATAGTCCTCTGTTGTGTGTGATAAAATAGGATCAGCGACTGTAGGGCTTCTGGTACTGATCACATTGAAATTTAGACGAGCCATTGATGATTTTTCTTCAGAAAAAGGTGATGATCTCTTAAAACAACTTGGAGAAATCAGTAGTGATAAGATCAAGTGCATGGATGAAAATGGACACTGTGAATCCCTTCTAAATCATCCTGTTGAAGGTACTTACTTTCCGCTTATCTTATTTTTATGCGTTCATAAAAATAAAATGCATGAAAGAAAAAAAATCACAAATAAACCCTTGTGAGCGCAGGAATCTTGGGCATTATGTTTGAAGAAATGTTCTCGAGAACAATCTACAGTGAGCCAATGAATTCAAAGAAAGAAGCAGCAGATATACTTGCTAATATACTCGAATTGGGATTAGAGCTAGATAGCCTCCAAGTCAATACGCGTGGCCACACAATGTCTTCAGACTACATCAGTTACAATATAATCAACAGGCTGAGGAATTCAACCCCAGATGAATTGACCTCATCAACAACCCGAATGATGAACTTGTGGTTATATCTATCAAGCTTCTTATCTCTCTTTCATCTTTCATGGGCCATACACTAGTAGAATGTGACACGCCCCCAAGTCCCGGGGTTCTATAATGGAACCTCGAACCTGGTGCGCGTAACTAACAAGAAGCGGAAAAACGGGAATGACACCTGAATAAATCAACTGGTATCATATATACTCAAGAGAAACGAGCTTTCATAGCTTACCACAAGTTCTATACCAAGAAATTTAAACCAAATGTGGTTATATACAAGTACTATCCAAGTCTACCCAAGATACTGAGTCTAAACAACTGATACAAAATCATCTTCACCAAAGATGGAAAGGATAACAATCCCCAACAAGAACAACCTGCCATGTAGGCCCCTGCTAAGTCGAGTCTCACAACGTATTACCACTTGCTTTCCTGGGGGGGGGAATAAATAAACAAGGAACGGGGTGAGATAAATCTCAGTAAGTTACTAGATATAAGTACATAGCATGTTATCATGTAATCATGCAAATCAAGAAGATTATCAAGTAATCATGCTCAAGATGTCATCAAGTAACAAGTATATGAGAGGCTAAGCCAACTCATCAAGTAACTATCACATAAGGCTAAACTATCATGTTACAAAGGATATTCCAACCTTATTCCTCCCAAGTAAACCATTGTTGTCGTTGCTTGTATTGCAGTTGACAAATCACGATCAATCAAGTTGCTGCTGTGCAGTACATAATAGGACCTGGTAACCAGTGTCACACTCGAGAACAAGATTCAAGACAAGAGGTATAGAAGTCACTTTATCAGGCGTATTGCTCTAACAAAGGAGGCTATATGCCCTTACTATGATCGGTAGTAAGGGGTCAAGCGCAGATACATAGATCCCCGATTATCACTTAGCCCCAGCACTCGCGATAAGCGTGAACCTATATATCTCCGAACAAGCAAGGACCAGCTGGACTCACACAAGAATGCACAAGTATTATTTACTTGAACTACGAGATTAGAACTAAGTCCAAAAGTAGTGGACTAGCTCTTCATGAACCATGTAATCATGTGCTCACCAAATACAAGTACACGTACGCAATAATTATGAATACAAATCAGTATAACAATGGCACATAATGTGTCCACGTAACACAATCAACCCAAATTAGAGTCTATTAATAACAGACCCTAACCAAGTAGTAGGGTAAGTCATACTATATCACTTTGTCATATGAAATATTTGCACGTACATATTCATATAACCTTTAACATACTAATGTGTCTATCACGATACCCTTACTTCCAAGTAGAGCCCAACATCTTAGACTCTAAGCACGTAGTCGAATAGGTCGTATTGTACCTAGTCACAATCCTATCTTGCGTATATTTATCGCTAATCATCGAATACATTTTCCAACACATATTGTGTTCTGTAATCATTCTTGTTGACTTAAATTGTAGGATTCATAGTTATATGAATTATCTTTGTGTTACACTAGTCCCTCATTCTTTAGGAACTCAACTCAAGTACAAGATATCTTCTTTATACTTTATATACTTCATTGAGTATATACACGATTAAACCAATTATTAGCACATTAGTGCTTGTTCATAGCACTTTCAATACACACGTATTAGATTCGAGTATGTAGTAGAGTTGTTCATTCTCTATCTAGTTCCACATTCCAATTCTTTGGTTATTCATACCATATATCAAGTAGTCAAGAAGACACATTCTATCAAGTAGCTATATGCAAGATTTGCACATACAGATCAAGGATAGTTCTAACACGTTAGTGCTTGTTCATAGCACTTTCAAGTTCATTACCATACACATGTATTGGTTTCAAGTCATGTACAAGATTTTATCATCTTACATTCAAGTTCTCCATCCAATTCTTTGGATGTTCAAGACATGTACAAGAATTAATTATCTTATACTCAAGTTATTATTCCAATCTTTGGATATTCAAGTCATATACAAGATTTAATTGTCTTATACTTCAAGTTCAAGCTAAGTAGATGAGGTATACATCTCATACTTACAAGTTCTTAATCCTATACTTTGGATGTTCAAGCTCAAGACATTGTTCTAGTGCCCCTAAGGTACACAAACATTGGAATCATGACACATATAACACATTAGTGCTTGTTCATAGCACTTTCAAGACATATAGAAGAGTTTTTACTCTTAGGCTCAAGTTCTCATTTTAATTTAATGAGTAATCATGTTCAAGATTCACTTCTGATGCCCCTAAGGTGTCACAACACGTGCTAGGACATCTTATACTAAGGTTCTATGCCTTAACAAGGGTTAAGTCTAGCTTAATCAAACTTTATTCAAGACTTTTGTTCATCAGGGCAGGTGTGCGGCCGCGCAAAAGCATATGGGCGGTCGCCCAAAACAAGACATTTCAAGAGTAAAATCTTTCAGATAGATGGGCGGTCGCCTGGCCAAACATGGGCGGTCGCCCAAGGTACTAGAATTCAAAATTTTATTTCTTTTTCAGGCTTAATAATTCCCCGTCCCAAGCGTAGGAGTATACTTTCACTAACTCATAGGCCATACCCAGGACATACAAACATGTTCCAAACATAACTTTCAAGTTTATTTCATCAATTTTACCGTCCCACAATTAATAGGATAATTTTCTTTTATTCCATTTAAATAGTTCACCGTCCCAAAAGTATAAGTATAATTTTCTAATTTACTAATATACTCATTTACGGATACTTTCATTCATTTCACCGTCCCACAAGTATAAGTATAATTTTTCTAATATACTTGTATAAACATTTAATCAAGTTAATATTTCACCGTCCCACGAATAGGAGTATAAATTTTCTAACACCTTAGTAATTCATACTAATACTCCCTTCGTCCCAAATTTACAAGTATCATAAAACTCATTTCATTCACGAAATTAACAAGCACAAGTATCAAGAATAACACATAGGCATGTTATTACAAGCAAGGGGGAGCTAGTGACTTACCTACTCCGAAATCAAATTCACCCAAACTAATTTCTGTTCGGCAGGAAATGCTCTACTCACCGCCCTGATGATTTATGCTGAGTCGGATTTTCGAACAGAGACATAATTAAGCAAGAGGGATCGAGAATAGGGTAAACCCTAACTTTTCTTTCTGAGACAGAGAGAAAGAACGAGAGAAATGGGGATAATCATTCTGAGGAGGCAAACCCAAGGCTTTATCCTTAAGAAATTTCAAAGAATTTCTATTAGGTCCCTCAAGTTTCACTTTTAACAAAAAGACCCTTAAAGTTTCAATTTGAGCATTTTAGCCCCTAAACTTTCATTTTTCACAAATGACCCTAAAGTTTCAACTTAAACAATTAGAACCTAAACTTGCTCAATTAGTTAAATAATTAACTCAAATAAAATAGCATATAATTATGCAAGTCGAGAATTTAACAGAAATTAGGATGGGCGTTACAGAATGGCTCTGCAAAACCCAAGGCCAACCAGAAGCCTTACTCCCATGAACCAGCAAAAATGACTCGAATCAGTGAGAAGCATGCAGCTTCAGCCAATTTCTTGGCTAAACTTCCCCAACAAAACTTAACACTCAACTTACCTCTCCGTGGAAACAATACAGTCCCCACGATTCTACAAAGAATCAATCAAATCCAACGATATGAAGTGCTTATCTTGAAGGACTTTTGGGTATACTTGTAAGGTTCACAACAACACTGTATACATCTTCACAGCAGTCTTCACAGATTTGCTTATGAATACTTCGAGCGATGAAGTTCAACGATTATCAGCAATTGGGTTGGAGAATCTGTCATCAAACTCGGTTAGTTTATCAAAATCACCTGAAATAAAAAATAAAAAATAAAAAAAAATCAAAGCCTGGTTTGTTGTACCTATTTGTCTATATTGTTAGTCATCAAATGTTGATAAAGTACCTTTATGCTCATTTCACTGGGGAGATTGGTCTTCTCAAGAAACTTTCTGTCAGGTTGATGCTCAAGCAGTTGAGAAGCTCTTGGCCTGTCTGGACCATGGGAATGCTCAGGTGGTGGAGGATGCATTGTCAGCTCTGTGCACATTACCTGATGATGACAAAGTTGACTTGGAAAAGAGCGTGAACATGATGATTGAAGTGAATGGTATACTAGAATGTTGTTGCCAGCTACTTTGATCGGTGCATTGCATCACAGTGATGGGAATATCAGGCAGATGGCTGAAAGGATCTTGAGGTGCTTGAATATGAAGCCGCGACGTTGTTTATGATGTGAAGTTGAGAATCTTTGTTCATCCTTCAAAGCGTAAACTGATGATTGTCCTGTTAAAAGTGAGTTATCATACGGTATTTTTAGCAAGCTTTACCATGTATTGGCTTCTTGTTTTCTTTTTCTTTTGTTCCTGTCTAAATCTAAAAGAAATTGGATATAAATGTTAACCAAGCAAGCCGTGATTGAAGTTGGGCACTGTTGTTTTCGAATGGTCTACTATCTATAATTTAGATTATAGGAACATTAATGAATATACTCTCTCCGTCCCACCTCACGAGACCTAAGAGGTGAGCACAATAACTAAGAAAAAAAGAATAAATTAAAGAAAATATTGTTGGGTTTCGTAGTAACATGCGCAGCGGAAAATAGCATTTAAAATTTTATGAAACCCAAAGCCCATAGATCCGTTCATATGATTGAATTAAATACTTGCAATATGAATACTAGAAAACTAACCCTTGATGACTTTGAATTTGGTCTTTGATCTTGGTGGAGAAATTGAAGCTTTAATCACGAACAAGTAAGAACACGAACTTTGAAGATGATGAGCTTCACCCTCTAGCGGTATCCACACCTTGAACGAATATCAAGAACACTTGATCTTGGTTGCTAGACCAAAATTGTGAAACACGTTTTCACAATCAATATGAACTATATGAAATTTTATTTGTGTATTATTTTGTTCTTCAATCTAGGATGTCTTAGAACAAAATAAAACCCATCTCAAACTCTTTAAGATTTTTACAAAAGCATTAGCTTTGATTCTGGCCGAATTTTGCTGTTTATATACAAGTTAGACCTATTTCAAATAGAAAACTTGTGTTTAAACCCGTCCAAAATTCTTTTCCAAATCAAATCAGGAAACCAGTCCCGACATGGTGTGCGACCGCCCAAAACAACCTGTGCGGCCGCACATCTATCTGGAAGGTTCTGGTACTTTTTGAGCCAAGTTGTGCGGCCGCCCCAACCCTTTTGTGCAGTCGCACACCTGCCCCGGATTTCCCTAATTTCCAAATTCCTCCAAAGTCCTTTGACTCAATATTCCGATATAGTCCTTATTTAAGATTCGTTCTATTGTGTGTGACCCTCTAGGATTACACTAAGTTGGCAATGAGTTCAAACATGAAACCATAAGATATGATTAGGTTCTAGCAAACCGTCATACCTACCTAAATAGTATAATTAGATACAAGTTCTCATTCCTTTAGAACATGTCACAATCCCTTTGTCCACGATGTCATTGAACACAAGTCATGGTCAACAAGTCAATTTGTTTTGTTCAATACTTTCTCGATTCCGAATATGTTGATAATACAAATGAACAACAATAATAATCAAAACATCTCTTTATTGATATGAAATAAATGATAACAATTACAACGTTTATTAAACGTGTCTAGGGCACCACTACCAACAAATATGTGGTAGAAAATGAAGAGAGGGAATGTGTTGGGTAAATAGTAGTGTTGTTTAATAAATTGAGTAGTGACAATGAAGAGATAATGAGTAGTGGGGGGGGGGTTTATATTCAATATAAAATTTCTAGAAGTTGACTATTTTGGGGAGGTCTTAAGTGAGCTGGGACGGATCAAAATGAAAATAATTTTCGAGTTGGGACGAAAGAGATCTGTATATTGTTATCGTAAAAAAATCTACTACAGAGTCAACTAGAATATCTAAATATCAATTCAGGTGAAAAGTGTGTACGGTTATGCATTTTCTTCAAAGTATAATGTGAAATGCAATTAAGGTCACTGTATTAATATGAATGCTGGAGTACAATATGATAGCATGTTAAAGAGGACCGTTTCTTTCTCAGTTGAGAATTATGTAAGAACAGGTTTGAGGTAGAGAATTTAAAGTTTCTTAGAGGATGGCCGGGACGGTATACCAACCCTCTAAGATTATGGATCCAAATTAATGTAATTATATGAGAAAAAACCAACTTAACTAAGTATTTGTTTCAATAATTTGAGAACTATTAACTATGCTGGGTAAAAATAATAAGGGCTAATTGCAATTTTGTAACCTAAGTCTTACAAGATGTTGCAATTGGTTATCAAATATGCAAATATTCAAATTTGATTCCTAAGTTTGTACTTTTGTTGCAATGTGATGTAAAAATAGATGGAGTGTTCAAAATTTAACGAATTTTAGGTCATGTGTAGCACACATGACATTTTAACGGGTATTACAGTCTTTTCGCACGGCATGAGATTTGTATTAACAAATACTAACGAAGTTGACCTAAAATATTTCAAATAAGTCCTTGTTAAGAAAACTTAGCGAAATCTACTCCCATTAACTATCACCAACACCATCTTCATCATTTTAACACCACTATCACCGCCACTACAACCATTATTTCCACCACCCCTCACAACCATACCATCTCCATTTAACCACTAGAATACCAATACTATCTACACAGTTACACACCAGCAAACACACACCCATAAGTACATTAGATCATACACATCTGTGATTTACACACACGAACACACACATAAACTCACCAAGTCACGCATATTTATAGATCGAAACACACACACACGAACATACCATGGAGATGATGTCGGTTATGTAGAAAGAGAACGAAATTGGAGAGAGAGAGAGAGAACGAAATGGGGGAAGTGAATCGGAGATGGGGAGATGAAATTGAGGCGCTTATTTTGTGGATGGTCATAAATGGAGGGATAGAATGAAATGTGGGCCGACGAAGATGAGAGAAAGGGGGAGGGAGGTCGGAGATGGGGAGAGATGGGAAGGGAGCTGGATTGCCGGAGAAGGGGCGACAGGGGAAGAGCACTGGAGATGGAGTGGGGGAGGCGATCGATCTGGGAGAGAAAAGAGGATAAAGGTAGGGTTTTCCAAAAAATGACAATTTTACCCTTAATATGTCATGTTTAAATCCCATGCCCCTGGAAAAGACTATTATATCCCTTTAAAATGTCATGTATGTAGTGCATGACCCAAATTTTGTTAGTTTTTTTTTATATACTCCATCCATTTTTACATCACATTGTAACAAAAATACAAACTTAGGAATCAAATTTTAACATTTACATATTCGATAACCAATTGCAATATCTTGTAAAACTCAGGTAACCAAATAACAATTAGGCCTAAAAATAAAGTATGACCCAAGTGAAAATAGTGTAGTCCTCTTTTGTACTCCCAATAATTTTAAACATGTTCTCCATATTTACTACTTTAAAGTTCACGAAAATTCCCCCTATGGAAGTACAAAGATGATACTCCATTCGTCCCATTTTAAACTTCAAAAATTTTCATTTTTGGTGTACCATTATAAACTTTATTTTAAACTTCAAAACCTAAAATGAAAAGTTTTTTATACTTCTTTATTTGTGGATCTCACATGTCCTACTCACAACAATTATCCATTAACTATTCACTACCTCACTTTTTCTCTCCTACCAAACCATTTACACTCACAATACATCACATTTTCCACCTTTTTTCTTAATTTTTGTACCCAACCCTTTTTTGAAGTTTAAAATGAAAGTGTTGGTTTTGTTCATGCGAGGCATTCGGTTCCAGGCAATGTATTCTCTGCGGATATAATTTCGCAAATACACTAGAACCTTTTCCATTTCCAAAATTTCCAAAATAATAAGATTATGAAGAGTAAATTAAATCCATTATTTATGCCGAAAAGAAACAACAATGCCAGACAAACTTGTCTTCAACAAGAACATAAGCCCAAAACATCTCCCTGCCCCTTCTTGTCTTCTACCTGCAACAGAAGTTCTTTGAGAAAATTAGAGATTTCTGTACTTTTGGGAAAATTCTAGGATGGTATCTAGCTTTGAGGGAGGAGTTGATTAGAGATGAAGGTTTGTTATAAATTCTCCAAGCTGTTTTTACATTTTGTCTACTAAATCACAATTATGTTAGTTGATTCAAGAAATTTTAAGTAAGCATTCTAGAGTCAGTTTTAGCAAATTTGGTGATTTAGTAATTCAGGAATCTAGTGTTCATTTGGTGTTCGTGAGTAATCCAAGAACATATGTAAATTTAAATATGGTCAATTTTGTGTATTCTGTTTTAGTTCACGTGATCTAGAAATTTGTTATACAATTCTAGAAGTCTGTAATCTGAATTTGATTTACTATAGTAATAAAATTGTTCTCTCTTTGACTGTAGACTAGCTAACACGACGTTAGTGAACCACGTTAATATGTGTGTTTTTGTTTCGTGTTTCTTATATGTGTGCATCTTTTATGTCTAGTCATAACAAAGTATATTAATTTAATGGTATAAATATATAAACATCCTTAAATATGAGATCAGTCCACGTGTTAAAGAGTGCCGGTAATAGTGTTAAAAAGTGGTAGTTTTGTTGTGTTAATAAGTTTTAATTATTTAAAAAATGTCACAACGTTTAAAAAGAAGTGTTGGTTATTTACTAAAATACAACCGCATTTTTGAAGAAAAATGTTACTTCTGTAAAAAACTGTGACAACGTATTTTTAAAACAAGTTGCCTTTATTTATTAAAAAAAAGGTTAATTACAATTTAAGGCTTGAAATGTCGGGGAGGTCTTCGGCGGAGGGCCTGTTTGTTTTTTTTTTTTTTGCCACATCAAGGATCAGAATGTAAATTTTTCGCCAATTAAGGGCTTTTTGACGAGTATGTTAAAAAAATCAGTAAAGCATCATGTGCGCGACACGTGATCGACAAAAATGATGGATTTGTAACTGATATTACCTATTAAGGGCTTTAGTGAAATTTCTAAAACTTATGAGGTCAAAATATAAATATGTATATCCTTTCATCTTCATCCTTTCACACAACCACCACCCACCATCAGCACCCTAAACCAGCACCACCTCCTTCATGCTGCCGTTGCAGCCATACTGCCGCCGCCGTGCCACCACCATTCTTCCACCAAAAAAACAAAATTAAACGCTCTACACTTCAGTTTTTTCACAATCCAAGCAATAAAATCAATGAACTACTTCTAAAGTAACATCAAATAACAATTACACCCAATCAGTGGCGGAGCTACCCCTATGGCAAAGGGGGCAATTGCCCCATTGATTTTTAAAAAATAAAATTCTATTAGTGCAAAATATACGAAATTTTGGGGAATTTAGCGCAATTTGTTGAAACTTGCCCCCTTTGACATAAAAGTAATAATGCACTAGAATTTTTTTTTGCCCCAATTGATGAAAATAGAGCTAAATTTTTTCTTGTGAAATCTTTGCCCCCGTTGATACAAATTCCTAGCTCGCCACAACACCAAATAGTCAAATATCAATGAACTTGATGTAGCCACAAAAATGATATGGTAAATATATTAGCCTTTGGGGGCAAAAAGGTCACTCGATGAATAGGGCTAAGGCCCATTTTCCCTATAAATACAAGGCACCATCCCATTCAAGAGGGAGGTCAATTTCTCACTCCCTTATCTTTTATGTTTCAGCTTTATATGTATCGAGAGAGACTGATTCTCACGCCGGAGGGGCTTCCGCCGGAGTCG
Source organism: Campanula takesimana (assembly GCA_026119855.1). Lineage (NCBI taxonomy): Eukaryota > Viridiplantae > Streptophyta > Magnoliopsida > Asterales > Campanulaceae > Campanula > Campanula takesimana. The sequence continues at coordinate 1,099,152 of JAOWBW010000203.1, read as the reverse complement.
CCCCCGGCCTAAGTTCACGGTGCTCGTGTTTGTAGGTCATGGCGGAGAAGAAGGCCGACGTCCGCTCTAGACTACAAGCTTGGAACCCGATTGCAACCCGAAATTTTTGGTAGCATCATTTGGTTCAGTTGCCGGGACCTGAAACTTGCGCCGGTATCCTACACAGCTGGCCAAACAAGACTACAGCAGAAGCAAAAGAGCGCTGGCCAAACGAGAAAATGAACAACAACTCACTAAATTTTTTAAGCCAGCAACTCAACATAATCTTTGAAATCCGGACACCTCTCATACGGTCAAAAAGTTCAAGGAGGTGCAAACTCTCGCTTGGCCGGAAGGGATTATCCAGCAACTCAGGCAACGAGAGCATCACCAGATCTGAATTCCCTTTGGTGAAGCAGCGTCATCGGGACAATGTTTATGAGCAAGTCTAAGCCACTCAATCCCGGAGCAATAGATCGAGTTGCCGGAGCAATTTCCCCTGGAGCTAACCAACAGCTAAAGGCGTATGAAAAAGAAAATTAAAAAAATGGAGAAGGTCCCCACAGTCAAAGGCCATGGAGTCTCATTTTTTCTAGCACGGTCGCCGGGAAATATGGAGAAAAAGGGGAATAGCTCAGACCAAAAGAGAACAAAACAGAAAATAAAATTCACCCGAGTCCCCGACTTGGCAAGACGAAAAGAACGGCGAAAACTCAATCGCAACCGGAGTAAAGATGAGCTCCTAGCCGCCGGTCAATATTCCGGTACCCTACGTAGACATGTCCAAATAGAACCGGGAACCGACGGAACCGGCGGGTAGAACCGGAACCGGGAACCGGGAACCGGGAACCGGCGAGAACCGGGAACCGCCGGAACCGGGAACCGAACGGAATCGAGAACCGGATTGAAACGGTTCGAATACGAATCCAACATATTCAGAACCGAGGAACCGGCGGAACCGTGAACCGAGAACTGGAACCGAGAACCGGGAACCGAACGGTTCTCTGCATCAGAGGACTTTAAATATATTTGATCATTATGGTAGGTTGACTGCTAGCTAATATATATACTGATATACATACTCCCTCCGTCCCAAAATACTTGTAGTTCTAGGATTTTCACACAAATTAAGAAAAAAAATTAATACATGTGTAATGGACTATATTACTCTTGGAACATTTCAACTATCAAGACAATTTAATACTTTTACAATGACAACACTATCATAAATAAGGGTATATTTGATAAACAATGTCAAAAATGTATAGATAATAGCAAAACTACAAATATTTTGGGACAAACTTCAACTCTTTAAACTACAAGTATTTTGAAATGGCGGGAGTATTACATTTTAAACTACAAATATTTTGGGACAGAGGGAGTATTACATACTTATTAGATGGTGAGATGGAACCGGTGGAACCGTTGGAACCGGAACCGGAATCGGCGGATAGAACCGGGAACCGGATTAAGATGGTTCGAATACGGTTCCGGCCATTTGGGAACCGGGAACCGGCGGTTCCGGAACCGGGAACCGGAACCGGAACCGTTTGGACATGTCTGGGAGGCCTGGTACTACTTTAGCCCCGTAGGGCCTTGTACTACTTCAGCCCCGTCATGGCGAGTTCTCCAACAAAGGAGCGTCAACTCAGCCGGGGGTGACAAGACGGCTATTGTTGTTCCGAGCTAAAGCCGAAGCGTACCCTTTGTAGGTGCACGGCCTAAGGAACGGGTGCAGTCAGCCATGATGCCCACCTAATGCTACACTATACCGACCGACGTGGCTCCATATCGTGTGACTGTATGGGGAGGCATCTAAAAGCTTCAAAAAAGCTCCAAAATTTATAACTATAACAATAGCAACTACAACAACTACTACTACTCGGTCGGGGCGGAGGCTCCCCCACCTAAAGGCACAGGGGACCTCCTTCCTCCCTACTATCTTCCTTTCCCGTCTTCAGACGGGATCAGTCGGCACTCCCCGACCTTGCTTACCCTTCGCTCTCAAGAGCTCCGGGTTTATCACATTCCAACAATTCATCTCAGTCGGCGATGCCTCACATCAACCGGAATCCTAACTTCGAAATCAATAATTACGTATGTGATCATAGAAACATGAGTGTGCTTAAGAAAGTGCTAATTGGCCCTCATCGGGAGACGGCTATGATTGTACCGATAAAGCTGAGGTTACCTGAAATATAGGAGCACTGCCAAAGGTATGAATAAGGTAGCAATTACAACCCAAGAAGTAATAAGTACTTGGCCGTGAACTTGGAAACTTCCGATTTTCCAATAGAAATGTTGGCCGACTTCCACACCGGATATATCGTAGAACCCGTTTAGTATGTTGGTGGAACATGAGAAAACATTCATATTGACCTCTGACAAAAATCAAACTTTCACCGAATTTTTTTTGATTCAACCATCTATTTCTCGACTTGACTGCTTGAATCGTATATTTCTAATACCAACTAATCATATTCTATTCCCAGTTATTTTGATCTCTTTTTTGAGATTCAGAAATAGGAACCGATTCAATAAAGCTATGAAGGTTCGGAAAGTCAATAAGTTCTTTTTCTTTTTTTGAATCCCGGATTGATTATAGATTCATAACGGCCCTCACGAATTGCGAATACTAATTTGTTAAGAATGAATTTGATTGAAGATCTAGAGTCATCATTGGCTGGAATCGACAAATCTGCAAGATCGGGGTCGGAATTTGTATCGATTAAAGAAATTGTTGGAATTCCCAACTTGATACATTCCCGAAGGGCCGTATAGTCTTTCTGCTGATCAACGATGATTACAAAATAAGGTAACTTTGTCATATATTTAATCCCGCCAAGAGATCTTTGCAAGTGAGATAATTGTCTTTTCAAGATAGCCGCATCTCTTTTCGGAAGACGATTCAGTCTCCCCCTTTTTTCTTACCCTATTGACCGCAACTTCTGTATTTATTATTGCCTTCATTGCTGCCCCTCCAGTAGATATTGATGGTATTCGTGAACCTGTTTCTGGATCTCTACTTTATGGAAACAATATTATTTCAGGTGCCATTATTCCTACTTCTGCAGCTATAGGTTTGCACTTTTACCCAATATGGGAAGCGGCATCCCTACGTCAACTCCGGCGGCGCTCACCATCGCAGCCAACACATCGGTGAGAAAAGGCGAACACCTCATGATTGGCTATGAAAAGGCGAGAACACTGGCGCAAAATTTGCCAAAATCAGAGAACAACTTAGCTGACAGTGACCGGCCGAAATCCGGTACCGTTTACAGTCTTCCGTCACCGTCAATTCGTGGAACAAGCTATGTACAGTGTACTGCTGGTCCCTACCTGCATTTTGTTATTAATGGTGGCAGGAAGTGAGTGGAAAAATTAGTCAAGGAGCCACCCCTTACTTTCGGTGGACATCTACAGAAAGTACAAGTCCCATCATTACTCATGTCTGGGAAAGGTGGTAGAGCAAATGGGTGGGTTCGGATGAGTGGTACGAAAGTGGAAGGGCTATTTGGTAGCCACACATTCGAAAGTGCTGGAAAATATATGCTCTCCGTTATTTTTGTTAGCCTTGTTAACTCTGAAGCTGATTCGACTAACGGCTGTCAAATATTCCGTTAAAATTTTAACGGATTTTATCAAAGCTCCGCCAAATCTCCGTCATTCAATGCCAGGTCGCTTCTTTCCATTCTCTCAATTTAATAAATGATTTTTAAATAGCTTTATTGTTGAACAATATGGTAGTATACTAGTAGAAGATAAAACCAAGGGCAACATCAGCCATACAAACCAAGAAGCTAGATAAAATATCTCAGTCCGTTAAAGATATCAGTTTCATTAATTTGGATGCTCTTGCAACTGACGATTGTTAAATATTTGAACAGAATTCGTTAAAATACCGCCAATCTATGTCAGGTTGTCTCTGTCCGTTTCTTATTTATGCTAAAATCTTTTATATATTCACATTATTTAGCAAATATGAATGCTTGCTCAATGATTTCGTTGCATAGTAAAATTTCAAATGGATATTATATACTATCAGTTAGAAAAGAAACTATTATTACTTGATTTGCAAATGACTACCTCCTAATGTCTTGTTGATAATCGCAAGAATGAATTAGTTTCTTGTAGTAAGGTTGCCTAAAGACAAGCCTTACTTTTTGAAGGGGGTATAGTGGGTATGTACCCAAAGATAAGAAAGACGAACGCTAAATTTTAGCATTTGCTAAACAAAATGTGCGCATATAAAATCTTAAAGATGAATAACTGGAAATTGTTAGGGAACAAGAATGTTGCGGGACAAACTCTAAACACATTTGGAAAATGTCAAAGTTAAGAAGCAGAGAATGTGTTAGATTAATAAAGGGGAAAGGAAATGCTTGGTTTGAAAATAAGGCAAGTCGCATATAAAAGAAAGTGAAAAGTAGTGAATGAAAATTAAGAGAAAATGTTGTGGCAATGAACTTATGTGAACCAATATGAAAATTGCCTCCTTGGCTCGTTCATAAATAACCGAGTTAAGGAGTGGGGGGCTTCTGATGTGCCCACACAAAAATTGTAGTGTAAATGTGTTGTCTTTAAGGGCAAAATAGTCTTTGTAGTGATAAAAAAGAATATGTTCCCATTATTTAATAAATATGACTGCTTGCTTAGTAATGGCATTAGATAGTAGAAAGTTCAAGTGTGCATTATAGGAATAATTATTTAAGCTCCTTTGATGGACTAAGTTGATTTAATCAATGTCAACTTGCTTATCTATTTTGCTAGAGAAGAAAGTAATGTCGTGAGTAAATTAAGAACGTAAATCGCTGAATGTATGGATTATTACAGCCTCTTGGTGCATTAATGGAAAGCAAATGAAAGCAATAGGCTACGTAAATTAATAACATTATCTCATGCAATGGTGCTTACTGTTTGGCAATAGTGCTAACACACTTGATAGCTCGATAAACGAAATATATGAGCTAGAATGAAGATTCATGCTGATGATTTGTATTGTGCGTTAGCATGCTTTGTAAAATATTTTAATATGTAAAAAAGTATTAACGTTCCAGACGGGTTAGTCACCTACGGGTGCGGCTTGCGGGATCGCTCCTTAACGGGTGATGAGACCTCTTAAGTTGATGAAGTCTCCATGTCGGCGCATACGCGGTTTTGCATCTTGCAAGTTCAGTGAAGTAGTCACTTAGGGGTGTGGGTTGCGAGATCACGCCTTAACCAGTATCATGAATGATATTGTTTAAAAATTAATGAAGTCACCATGATAATGCTCCTACAAATGGGCAATCTGCGAGTTCAAAATGAAGCAGCACGCATAGTCGTGTTATTTGGCTCACATCCTGATCAACTGTAGGGGCTCACATCCCGAACTGTCGTGTTATTTGGCTCACATCCTGATCAACTGTAGGGGCTCACATCCTGATCAACTGTAGGGGCTCACATCCCGAACTGTCGTGTTATTTGGCTCATATCCTGATCAACTGTAGGGGCTCACATCCCGAACTGTCATGTTATTTGGCTCACATCTTGATCAACTGTTAGGGCTCACATCCCGAACTGTCAAGTTAGTTGGGGCTCACATCCCGAACTGTCGAGTTTCCTGGCACCTTACACCGTGGAGATGGCGATGTTTATCATTTTGACATTCTCAAGCTGTTTGAGCCAGCACGAAAGCGGCACGGCCGCGACATCATCTCAAATGATTGTCAAAAACCAGTCAAGCCCTTTTAGCCGGCACGAAAGCGGCACGTCTGCGGCATCATCTCAGATGATTGTCGAAAAAGATCCAAGAGTTGCTAAGAGATGTCGTGATAGGGTGAATCCACCATGATGCCATTGACATGTTTAAAACTGCAACAATGCCATTAATATAAGGAAAGTCATAGCAAGATGATGTTGAACGTTCCATGTCGGGACAGGTAAAACTCCCATGTTGGGATTGATGAAAGAATTTTCATAGCAAAATGAAAGTTTTTGACTTGAAGTTATGTTTATGCATGCGGGAATAATACCCCGGAGTAAGGTTGCCTAAAGACAACCTCACTTTTTCAAAGGGAGTAGGGGGCTTCATAAGTGATGCAGCCCGTTAGAAATAAGGTTTTCGATAGATTTTCCGAAATAAAAATTCATTAAAAAGGGACATTAAGAAATTTGGGAAAAGGATATCCCTCGAACATCAATCTTGTGAAAAAATAAGACGTTCTGGCGACATGAAAGTTTGTGTGGCATTTTTGGACAAAGGGGAGTCCCAACTTGACTTGATATTATGCATATGCTTGTTTGTTACACTCGTGAGATATGTGTTTGTATGATTATCTACTTGATTGCTTAGTGTTTGGCAAAGGTCATTGCGGTCATTACGAGTATTGAATCCACAATTTCCGTGATACCCAAAATTGATTAAGGGATAAAATATGTATTCTCGCCATAGCATGTACGGCAAGAAAATGGTGGGAAACATGGCACAAGCGTTTTGTGGTTAATGTTTTGATAATATGATAACAAGTGAAAATATAAGGCATAAGGGCACGACATGATGGATCCTAACATGTGTCGTCTAAGTTTATATATAGTGAATTTTGACTTGTTTTGTCAGGATAATGATAAATCTAGAACATAAATAATGGATGATAAAATCAAGGCCTCTAGATAATATGTATGGTAATAGAAGTAAACTCCTAAAGGGATGAAGGCTTATGAGCTAAAGTGACTAATGATAATTGTGGAAAGTAAAAAATGGTGGTTTTGATATTATATCCCTATAAATGAATGCCGGCTTGGATATGGTTCGCGCGTGAGAAATGAAAAAAGATGGTTGCGCTCATTTTTTACAGAAATACACTTACAGGTACATGATTATTTGTTTGGTTACCCATAGAGGGTTATATGAATTTCTATGCAAATACTCCTTTAACTCGTTCATAAATAATCGAGTTAAGGAGTGGGGGGCTAATGATGGGCCACAAAAATGATATGGTAAATATATTAGCCTTTGGGGGCAAAAAGGTCACTGGATGAATAGGGCTAAGGCCCATTTTCCCTATAAATACAAGGCACCATCCCATTCAAGAGAGAGGTCAATTTCTCACTCCTTTATGTTTCAGATTTATATGTATTGAGAGAGACTGATTCTCACGCCGGAGGGGCTTCCGCCGGAGTCGCCCCCGGCCTAAGTTCACGGTGCTCGTGTGTGTAGGTCGTGTAGGTCATGACAGAGAAGAAGGCCGATGTCCGCTCTAGACTACAAGCTTGGAACCCGATTGCAACCCGAAATTTTTGGTAGCATCAGAACTAAAGCAAAGATCTCAAACCGTATTCATCGTCTCATTTACCGACTTCGAACGAGTCCTATGCGCTGTCGGAATTGAAGATATATCTCATTCGAATTTTGAGAAGGCGCTAAAACCCTAGAATATGAATATACGAATTAGGGGTGGAATTGTGGGGGTGTTGAGGGAGAATTGGATTATCTGATGGTACAATAATGGAATTGGAATTGGAATTGTAGGTGGTGAATTAGGAGGAATTGATGGCCAGAAAAAGACGGAGGAACAAGATGGAGGTGGGGATCGGATTCGGGATTTCAGTGGGTGTGAAGGGGAAAACGGAATATCGTCTCCTCGGAAAATCACTTCTTTGAAAAATGGAGTATTAAATCCCTCTTGGTTTCCTTTCAAAAATAAAAAATAAAAAAATCCCTCTTGGTTTGTGTTTTTTCTTGTTTTTTCACTTTTCTTTTTTCTTTTTTCGTTTTTCTGTTTTTTTTTTTTTTACTTTTTCTTTTCTTTTTATTTTATTTCTTTGAGATATGAGAGGGAAATTTGGGTTTGTTTTTATTTTTTCAAAAACTTAAAATTGTTTTTATTTGAATTTATTATTTGTTTTTTGAAAGAATATTTTTCTTTATTATTAATTATTTTATATGTAATGAAATATTTATTACTAAGTTTTATTAATTTTTGGTCAAAAAGTTTTGATATACTCCCTCCATTTCAGCTCACTTGAGATCTCCTCAAAATAGTCAACTTTAAATAATTTTACATTGAATCTACTCCACCACTCATTCTCTCTCTTTATTTTCCACCACTCAATTTATTCAACCAACAATACTATTTACCCCACTCATTCTCTCTTTTCATTTTCTACCATACAATTTCTTTATTTTATTCTTTTTCCTTAATTATTGTGCCTACCTCTTAGGTATCAAGTGAGATGGGGCGGAGGGAGTATTAAATATGCATAAGATTTTTGTAAATTTAATTCACAATTTGAAAATTTCTATATTAATTTTCTTTATATATGATCATTATTATCTTATTTGAAATTTGATTATTTAGAAAAAGAATTGTTTTTTTGCAAAAAAAAAAAAATATTGATTTCATTTCAAACTTTTTAAGTTTTAGAAATTTCACTAAAGCCTTTAATAGGTAATATCAGTTACAAATCCATCCTTTTTTTCGATCACGTGCCGCGCACATGATACTTAACTGACTTTTTAAATGGAAATCGTTAAAAGAGCTCTTAACTGGCGAAAACTTTACATTCTGAGCCATGATATGGCCAAAAAAAAATATCAGGCCCTCCGCCGAAGACCCTCCCCACATTTCAGGCCTTAAATTATAATTAACCCTTATAAAAATTTCACTACACATTTTAATACTCATTTTTTTCTTCTGATTGTTAAGAAAAATTATCTGGTTTATCCTAAGTTTTCTTTGTGAAACTATAAGTAGTTAATAAAACTAAATTTTTTTACCAATTAAGACCTGAGGAAGCTATGGAACTGTAAGAACTTAATAAAACTAATATTTTTTACCAGTTAAGGCTCGAGGAAGCTATTCCAAAAAAAAATAAAAAAATACTGCTCCTTTGAGACTGATAGCCATAACCTTTGAATTGCATAGCGAACATTTGAAAGTGATATCCAGATGGATTTTTTTGAAAGTAAATTTGAAAATAAACATAAGTTATCGGGCTTTGCTTCCTGATTCCGTGTTTAAAATCGCCAAAAGATGTCATTTAGGCCCTCAAATTGTCATTTGAAGTTTTTCCCAGCAAATCGCGCCGTTTTTGTGAAACACGTTTTTTCTAATCACTTGTATTAGGTATGCCCACTTATATCTCATATTTTTAATATTAAATTTGATTGATACATTACCTAAGTTATATTTTATGGACTTTAGGACCCTATGTAAAAAGTATGCATACTTCATTTTTAGATAGTTCGTTTTATAGACTAGGCTTCGTAATAGGATTTTATCAAGAAGATTTTCTAAGTGTCAGAATATGGTGCACCCCCAAACATCAGTAATGTGTGCCTCCATCAGGTTGACACGCCCTCAAAGATCAGTAAGGAGCACCCAATTCTCGTAATGGTGCGCCTCTCTAATTGATGCGCCTCTTACAATCATGGTGCACCTCAATACTCAAGTCGCGCCCTTTCATTTGTGGTGCACCCCATTCAACCATCAACACTTAGACAAACTTGAAGACTTGGGAAGATATGAAGACTTCATAATTCAAACTCAAAGCTATAATCCAACGGTGAATCAAAGTTTTAAGAGCACCCAAGATGAAGACATCTGTCTTCAACAACTCTCAATTACTTTGTGACTAACGGCTATAATTGGACATGTGCTCCAATCAACGAGCTCCAGCACATGGATTCTCAACGGCTACATTTCTCAAGCTCAATATAAATACCTCATAACTTCAAACATTTGAAGCTGTTAGAATTCACGCTTTGAAAGAGAGGTTTGAAGATTTGAAGATTGTTCTTAAATTTTCCAGATTTCCAAGATTACCTTCATACATTCATCACTAGCCCAGATTCTAAAAGCCTTGTAACACTTTAGTATTATTGTGCTCTCAATCTCATAGATCTAAAGAGCCTTGAAACTAAGAACACACACTCACCTCTTCAAGTTTGATCACTTAGATCTTTTTTTAAGAGATACACTGGTTTTAGTCTAGGATTTGTTCTTTCATAGATAATAGATCTTTAGTTGATCTTACTCAAAAGTTGTAATCTGTAATCAAACTCATAATATAAGATGTCCATTAAAAATCCAAGACTAACAATCTTGGTATAGGACGTAGATCTTTTCACGATCGAACCTCTTCAAATAGCGCTCCTTCCCTACTTGCAATTTACTTTCAAGTTTTCAATTTCATCTTACTACTTGCTTGTTTGTTGTTTGTAGATTTTGAATATTGTTGTGTTTGTGAGTCATTGCCTTAGTTACATTTTTACACTCTTTAAGCAAAATTATTTAGTGTGTGTGTGCGCTCCTTTTCATTGTTTGCGCTCCTTTTACTTAACTAATTTCCGCTGTGCATTTCACTCTATCTTTGATGCGCATCTCATAACGCTTAAAGGACTTGGTGCGCATTTGCTATTGAGTTTTCAAGGGTTCGAAAATAATTTCAAAACAACTATTCACACCCCCCCTCTAGCTATTTTTCATACCCTTGTTGCCCTTTAGGACCAACAATTTGGTAAAACGCGTTTTACGGGAGACCAACCCATAAATATATTCCATGTGTAAGAAAAATAGAGAAGAAAAACTTCTCACAATGCATTAGGTCCTTTTCATTTTCCAAAAAGGGGACCTCTTCAAGCATATTCTCATTATTACTTTTCAAAATGAAAATTCTAATACTTCCTTAGTTTTTTTTTTCTTTTTTGTGACAAGGTAGTTACATTTCATCATTCAAGGCAATTGTCATCGCGTTACAAACTCCTATTATGTTTATTACAGATCAATTGTCTAGTCTAGTACAATTCTTAGCGGAGTTTCACCGCGTTAGAACCTATTACTGCGAATGATACTGCGTCTTCAAAAATCTCTCATAGAGACGTCCACTACGTCGAAGTCTTTCCCACACACCTGAATACCTTTGAGCCAAGAGGCCCTTGATAAGACTTCCTTATTTAATGTGACTTATATGCCACTCATTATCTTTATCACACTTTCTCTTCTTCTTCTTTTTTTTTTTTTTTTTTTTTTTTGTACTTTCCATTTTCACGACACCAACTCTACTATCAATATCAAACTTACTTTCCCATAATTCCATGAAATTCAAATTTGGTAGTACTCCCACCGTTCCGATTTAAAGTTCTCAGTTTGACTTTGCATGCTTATTAGTTATTAAGGAAGCAAAACAAAAAATGAGTCAACAATAATAGTGAGTTATAAGTTAGGTAAGTAGTGGTTTTTTTGTAATTCATGAATTTTATGACAAGATGTCCAAAACACAGTTCATACTTTTTATTTATAGAACAATTTAAATTAAAAAATTTAATACGAAACAGACAAGAAAGGAAAGCAAAACCCTAAATTGGAACATGTGGGGTAATATATATTATGGGATGGGAGGAATATAAGCAAAGGATAGAGCAATTTATGGGATGGAAGGAATATACTCCCTCCGTCCCACCGAAAATTGCAAAACTTACCAAAATGGGCGTCCCATAGAAATTGCACATTCCATAAATGGAAAGTTTTTAATACTTTTTAATTAGTGGGTCCCACTTCTCATACTCACATCCACTAACCCACTAACTATTCTCTACCCCACTTTCTCTCTCCCACTCAACTATCAACACTCACAACACATCACCTTTTTCACTTTTCCCTTAATTCTTGTGCCATGATTTTTTTTTGCAATTTTCGGCGGGACGGAGGGAGTATGCAAACATGAGACATCGTCCAACCAAGAAGATACCTCCTATATGATTTAAAATAATTCTCACTTTTTTCAAATATTAATAAATTTTAATCAATATTTTTATGTTAATTTAATTATTATAATAAATATAAGAAGCCTTGTTATTGATATTATTGTTGATGTTGTGTTAATAAGAAGTTTTAATTTTTTATAAGTATAATTAAATTAGCATAAAATTATTGGTCAAAATGTGTTTGTAATAATAGCAAAAAAGTGGAAAAATATTTTAGGATGAAAAGAGTAATATTTATTCTCTTTGTCCCAAAATATTTAATGACTAGATTTTAGTCTTGATGACTAAAAATAAATTTTAATATTTTTATTGAACAGAAGGTATAGCATTTAACAAACTAGTTTGTGACCCGTCGATACTCGACATACATAGTAAATCAGTTAAATAAAATTTATGATTGATATTTGTTTCTAAAATATGTTAAAAAAATATATTAATAACTTTTGATTTTGAGAGGCTTTGATCTCCGAAGTTCTTTCTTCTAATCTCAATCAAATCATCTCTCCCTCCTATCTCCCCTTAGTGAGGGAATATGCTTTGATCCATAAGCTTGCAACTGTTTATTAATATTATCTCTCATGAATAAATTTTATAAATTTGATCTTTCTCGGTGGCTTTTTTGGCCAGCTTGTCCATTCCAAGTATGAAATGAACAAAATATCAAAAATATCTATCGATAAAATAATATTTTAGTATGAAAAATGTCACTTACATTAACTTGGTCTCATGTGAATATATTTTATTATATAGTCTGGTCCTTTATGATGATTTTTTTTTTTTATCAAATTTGTCATTTTCATGACTTTCAATCGATTTTAAGTAATGAAATCCACATGAAATGTCTAGAGTATCCTGAATCAATTGATCAACTCTGAAAGAGCTCTGTTTCTCCACTTTTCATCTAAATTAAATCACTCATAACATTGAAACTTCTATTAATTTGGTCTCTCGTGATCTTTTATTATTATTATTATTATTATTATTATTATTATTATTATTATTATTATTATTATTATTATTATTATTATTATTATTATTATTATTATTATTATTATTATTATTATTATTATTATTATTATTATTATTAGTTTGGTCTCTCATTTTTGTCAGTTTGCCAATTTTAAGTATGAAATGTTTTAAAAAATCGAAAATATATCTGGATTAACTAATAGTTTTGTATATAAACTTAACATTTCATTAGTTTGGTCTGATTTGAATATTTTTTATTATTTTGATTCCTTAATATGGTTTTCTTTTCTAATTTGTCCCTTCCACCTAGTTCTATCAATTTTTACTTATTAAATCCACATGACATGTCTAAAAAGCCTCCAAGTCAATTAATCAAAATTAAAAAAGTCTCAGATATTTTTTGTCGCTCATTTATCTAAAATAATTCAATCTAAGTAGTAAAATTACTTTATGGTGTGTGCGTGTGCCGGCATAAATGTTTTTTTAAAAGAACTTTTGTTTCAATAGACCAAAATGTGAGATAATTAAAATTAAGAGGGAATTTATTTACTTCCCATGTTCGAAAAACTTGGTCTCTTTTTTTTCCATTTTTAATGTTGATGAACTTTGAGAATAATTTAAGTTACTTTTATTATTTTAAAGAAAATTTAAAATTGGTGTTGATAGTATTTATAATGGTGTATCTATAACAAATGTTAAATTTTCATTATGATAATTAAAAGTAGCCTTACTTATTGCTCAAAATTTATTCGTAGTAACAATGAAAGATTTGAACTAATTTTCCAAAACAAAAGGTGTATTTTATATTAAATAAAACAATTGACTGAAATTTTAAATGTTAAAAACGGTGCATATTCTGTACATTTGAGTGTTGTGCAATTGATTAACTTTCAATATTAACTTATCAACTATTTTTATTCGTCAATGATGTAGAAATTAAACCTGACTATTTGATATATGTTAAAAAATGTGTATATGGTATACTCCCCCCGTCCTATACTTATCGCTACCTATTTTTATTTTGAGTGTCCTATACTTATTGTTACTTACCTAAAATGTTCATTTTTCTCTCTCCTATCCACTTACAACAACTGTCCAGAAACTTATTTTTTCTCTCCTACCCACTCACAATACTTACTTTTCTAACATATTTTCTTAATCTCCATGCACTTCCATTTGGTATAAATAAGTATGGGACGGAGGGGTACATATTTTATGTTTAATAAAGCAATTAAATATTTTTAGCCTTATACTATTTGATCATTGGTGGTTAGACAAATGATTCAGAAAATAAACATAATATTTAGGTCAGAAATGTAGATACATATTCATAATTTTCTAAAAAATAGCATGCTATTTTTATTTGGGTTAAAATTGAAACTTGGAAACAACCAACACAATAAATATTTAACTTCATTAAAATTGCAATAAATATTCTTTTATAATTGTAGAGATCAAAGAGAGGATAATAAAATTACTATAAATTCATGATCAAAAGTCATTTAAGTTAGAAAAAGAAAATATTCAGAATAGACATTCTTTGGACATATGAGCAATTGAAATGCTTCAACGGGAACATCCACTTCTTTAATTACAACCAAGGAGTATAAATTTTGTGAAATTTCAACCTAAAAAATAATTCAAATAAAATATAGCATTTGTCCCAGCACACTTGACACTTAATTCTATTTTAATTCGTCTCAGCTCACTTGACACTTTCCAAAATAATCTACTTTTTATAATTTTATATTCACTCTACCCCACCACTCATTCTCTCACTTAATTTTCCACCACTCAATTTATTCAACTAACACTACTATTTACCCCAATCATTCTCTTTCTTCATTTTCTACCACACATTTTCCTTATTTCAGTTTTTTTTTCCTTAGTCATTGTGCCCACCTTTTGAGTGTCAAGTGAGATGAGACGGATGGAGTATAAATTATTGAATCATGCATAATCCTGAAGCATCATCTTATTACCTATGTTCATTGATAAATATTTAGAATATTATATTAATTATTGATGATTAAAGTTTCAAATTTTGAATTTTGAGATTTGAATTTTGAATGATCTTAACATCCCAAAATGAGTAAGATGTTTTAATATTGCGCCATTTGGAATTCCACGTCATAAATCCACGTGGCGGTCTCTATGAATGGCATTTTACTCTCCTTTATTATATACATAGATGTTAATAGAGAGAAAAATAGCGAACGGGACTCTTAAAGCATCTACAGACGTGAACGAAATTTCGTTCATACTGTTGGTAGTGGTGCCCTAGGCACGTTTAATAAACGTTGTAATTGTTATCATTTATTTCATATCAATAAAGAGATGTTTTGAATTTTTGAATGATCTTAAACATGTTTTATTTTTTGAAATTGGATTTCTCAAATAATCTCATAAAATGATCTAAGAATCATATGGGATATGATTGACATGATTGTCTACCTAATTAATTTAGTTTTGAGCGGTCCGCCTCCGTGGACTCAAAAGTTAAATTAAAGTTGGATCTTAGCCCAATTAAATTATATTATACATTGGATGTATATGAAGGTTATATAATTTAGTGGGAGTATTTTGTTTGAAAAATACATTGTTTATTTCTTTAATGAAAACTGGTACTTATTAAATTTTGGAAATTTTGCATATTTGTAGATAATGACTACTAACACTCATTCAATTTCGTTGCGATCGATCCTTGAGAAGGATAAGCTCCAAGAGAATGGTACGAACTTTATGGATTGGATCCGTAGCCTAAGAATTGTTCTTAGACAAGAAGACAAGTTGTACATTCTCGATGGGCCTCTTCCTGCTGAACCAGAACCTACTGCCCCTAGGGCAGAAAGAGACAATTACAAGAAGCATCGTAATGATTCTAGAGATGTAAGTTGTCTCATGCTTGCTACTATGTACTCAAAACTCCAACAAAGTTTGGAACATTTGGAAGCCTATGAGAAAGGCGTGGAGTTAAGAGCCATGTTTCAAGAGCAAGCTAGGCAAGAGAGGTACAAGACCATTGTTGCATTCACTACTTATAAAATGAATGAAGGGCAACAAGTGAGTCCTCACATGCTGAAAATGAAAGGTTATGTAGAGCACCTTGAGAAACTTGGCTATCCAATCCCATTTGAGCTAGCCACGGATCTCATTCTTAATTCATTGCCTAAAAGTTATAATCAGTTTGTGATGAATTATAACATG